>ML836973.1:3897-15567 GCA_009831015.1 Picea engelmannii | reverse complement strand
GTGGTGTTAGCCAAGTCGCCCTTCGGCTTCATTCTTCCTGGCTCTATTTTGTAAAGCTTCTCTTAGTAACAGATCCATCACGCTGTTCAATTATCAGAAATGTAACACCGAAATTGGTCTCTGTCCTTCGTTAATATAATACTCGTTTTGGTTAAAAAAAACAAACAAACAAGATGCATATAGTTATTATAAAACTTTTTAGAAATAAATTATATAGATAGTTTTGAAATATTTAGAAATAAATTAAGTGAGAACATGAAAAATATACTATTAAATATAAAATAAAAAGATATAAAAATAAACACAATAAAAATACAAATTAAACATTAGAATTGAAAAATAATATGCCATCAACTACCAATTATAATATTTTTACTTTATATATAAAAAAAATTAACATTTTTTATTTTTAAATTAATAAAAAAATTAAAATAAAATGAAACCACAAAAATAACATAAAATAGAGATATTACACTGATGTCCTAAATTTGCTTTTCAATGCACTTTTCACCATTCTGAACGAGTGTAAGACTACTCTACGTGAGAGTCCTCAAAGAAGACACGCTTGAGTTTAACCCTCCCTTATCAATAAACAAGAATCGAAGTTTAAAAACAATTCATGATCATATTTTGTCATCTTCACAAACTTGAACAATCTCATTTTATTTTCAGATAATTTTGGTGTTTGAATAATTTCATTTTATTTTCTGTTAAACAATTTCATTTTTTTTTAAATATTTTGATTGTTAAATATTTTTTTATTTTTTTTAAATTGTTTATTATATAATAAAATATTTTACATTAAACATCTTACTACACAACATTCAATATTATAATATGTACTGTTTATTTAAATTAATTCATATCTAAAATTGAAATAAAACAATGCATACCCACCTTCATACAATATTAAATATTACTTAACAAAATAAATATTGATAGTACCCTCTGCTCAAAGCTTTCATTGTTAACATTGCAAAAGAATCAATCGTAGTACCCTACTGTGGCCAAGTGGCTTTCATGAAATAACATGGAGGAGTAAGTGGTGTCCTCTGAGAGACTTTATAAAGTATTATAAATGGACCACATGAGAACTGAGAGAAAGGAATTATTAGCATTGCAGAGCCATCAGATCGTGGTACACTACTCTGGGGAAGTGGCTTTTAAGAAAGAAAATGGAATACGTGGCGTCAAATTCTCTGAAACTTTTGTCTTCTCTTCTTTCGAAAGTCATAAGCTATTTACCCTTCTTTCCGCATGATAATGACAAAGTGATTTGACCTATCATGCAAACAAAATTTAAGCAAAGCATTATGATATCGGGTCTCAGTGTGGGTTGGCTCTGTTAAACTTTCAAGTTGTCAATTTCTCAATTTAGTGTTTGTTTATTTCTGTGGTATTAGCCATCAATGTTTTAAGGTTAAATTTGTTTTATGAAATGATGATTTTTTTGGGAATATTTATCTGAAATTTAGTGAGAAATTGTTAAATTCTTAAATTTAAGTGATCATTTCTGTATAATCCTAATGTTTATACATAAATATGAGAGATCAAAAAAGTTATACATAATCTAACTTTTTCCTTAAAAAACTATCTTATATTAACTTGATGATAAACTATAAAATCATCTAATCTAATCTTATAGCAAACATCTCTTCGATTGTTAAAATCTAACAATATAAAAAATTTAAAATCCCATCAATGAAAAATTTTGATCACTTTTTTGATGATATGAATATATTCAGAACTGAACAAAACCCTCACAAGACATTGTGTCAATATCCGGCGAAAAACACAACTTACCATGTTAACCAAGCCTCGACGAAGTTCTTGTTCACCATACCCATTGAATACGAAGATGGAGATGGGGAAGTGGGAGCAGTCCATCTAAAAGAGGTACTTCATGCATAAACCTTTTGATTTGAACTTTAAACCTCCATTGTGCTGCTAATATTATATTAATTGTAAAACTTTTTCAATAGACTTTTTTTTCATTGATTATTTTGGCAACAATGTTTTTTTTTTTGTATTTTACAAGTAAAGTTGTAGTAGTTCTTGAAATAAGATTTTAGCGAGTGTATTTTACTAGTAGAGTTGTAGTAGTTATTGAAATAAGATTTTAGGGAGATTTTGTTTGGTAAAGTAGAAATTTGATTTTAAAGTAGGAATTTAGTGAAAAATTAGTGAATTTGATTGGTAAAGTAGAAATTTAGTTAAAATTATGAATCTAATTTGTATTTTGATAATTTGAACATATCTACAATATGAAAATGACATTTCATCCACAAATGGTCAACAATAATGTTTCATGTTTTTCAACAACCATAATTTTTGATGAAAAATATCACTAATGTCAAAATTGGATATCAAAACATCATTAATATTCACTTTGATCATTATAATGACCACTCCTAAAATTGAATATCAAAACCTCATTAATTTTACTTTTGACCATTATAATAGCCATTATCCCTCTTTGAAATTCAAAGCACTCAACCACTCAATTCATTTATGTGTGCAATTGTTCTTGATTAAATTAGATTAAAAATTGTTTCATTCAAATAAAATTGAGCTCTCAATCATTAAGTATTTGTTTGTTTTAACTATTAAAAATCACTATGCCTAAAATAGTTTTACATGGATCAAGTTTTTACATATGTACAAATAAAATGCTAAAAAGAAATATCATTATTATCGATCTTCCATTTGTTTTGGTGAAACAAATGTCTTTTTTTTATTTCTTCTTTTTAAATGAAAAACATTTTTTAACATTGTTTATTTGAGCTTTTCAACATAGAAGGGTTAAACAAATAATAACCCTTCAAATTGAAATATGACATGCTTGTCAAATTTGATCCTTACAATATTTACACTGGGAAAATCTTGGTTTGAGTGTTACTTTATATTTTATATTTTATTAGTACTTTCCAAATGAGGTTACTATAATTTTCGATCATGTTTTAACAATGTAATGTTTTATAAAAATTTCTAAAGAGTATTTCATTAATTCTAATATTTTAAAAATATAAAAAAGATTTCACAAATTTTAATTTTTTTTTGTTTTTTCATTAATAAAAAAGATTTTTGATAAAATTAAATTATTTTTTCACATTTGTTACTCTTTTATAATCAATTTAAAAATAAACAATGTTAAAATTGTTTATTGGGTTAATTTTTTACCCTAACCTTTTTAGTGATGGGAGTCTTATGAGTCAATCTATTCACTATACACTAACCTTTTTAGTGATGGGAGTCTTATGAGTCAATCTATTCTACACTGCTATCAATTTGTATCATATAGATCTTAGTCTCTATCAATTTATACCATATGTCTCTTAGTCCACTTCATGTGATGCATGCAAACATGGGGTAGTTTGCATGAACATTACTGTAGGCACATGGTTGCCTACATGTCTTCTATATTTACAATATCTCGGGGATGGACTATCTTTATACCAAGGGTAGTGATCTGTAATGTGGAAGAGGGGTTTGGGGTCTTTCCCTTTTGATATCATTCTAACCTATTTCCTTGTGTTGATGCAAGGTTTATCTAGAGGGTGTAAACTAAGGTGGCCATATTCTGATCTTAAATGATTTTATGGTGGGTTTCCATTAGAGGGTGCTAATTTATTCATAATACTATACCTTCACCAAATGAACTAGTGTTAAATCCGTTAAGCTAGTGATGCTCCTTATCTTGCTCCTCCATCACTACCACTAGATATCTGAACAAATCCTTTGTTTGTCTTGAGAAACTTATAGGTTGTAAGGTTGAAGTTAACAACCAATTACCTATGTAAAAATTAACTCTTGCATTATTTGAATTAGATGTCTTCACTGTCAACTTATAATTTTCTAGCTTTTGTAGGAACAAAGGTTAATAAAGGCAAGGGGGGATAACATTGTTCACAACACCTTAGTCACCAGATATGTTTAGGTCCAAAGGATACTTAAGAAGTATTGGCCATTGTACTTCTTTCCTTGGCAATGTCATGCTACACCTAGTTGCATCTCCTAGTTAGCAATTACTCGTGGTCACCTTGTAAGCTTAGATTCTAGGAACTATTGTCTTGTCTCTTTACCCTAGTCCTACATACAATAATTGAATGCTTGAAAAATAAGAAATATCCTAAATGTGATTGGCATCCTCATGAATCTATATAGAGTTTACTTGAATATAAACACAATTGTTCTAGTGGGGAGTGTTGCTACACTTCAAAGTTCCTACCTCCATTTGGTATAGGGATTTCTTTTTTGATAGACTAAGGGATCTCTATCTTCCCATTAGAATTTTTGGCCGACAATCTAGATATCCTTCACTAACGGTTCCCATGGTGGTGTCTTTATGTCCATCCTATAGGATTACATTAAATATCATTAGTGATCCGGATTATTTTCGACACAAAATGAGAACGAAGATATAATAAACAAATGTATAGAGATATCTCAGATATCCAATAATATAATAGAAATATATCAGAGATGCAACCATAAACACAGAGATACAATAATACACAATTTCTATTAATGAGCGAAATGTACAAAATTGTAGAAATACAAAGTGAAAGACTCGCTAGAATGGTGGCAACTTATCTCTAAGAAGAGATGTGACGACTACTCACATTCGTAAGAAGATGATTGTTACAATGAGGCTCCAAAGGCATTTTTAACATAAATAAATTCCAAAATCCTAACCCTAGAAGATGAAAAGCCAACAGTTTTGTGGACCCTGTTTTGGGTAGTTTGGTGTATCAACTTCTTGGGGGAGCAACTTTGGCATATGATCTTTGTTTGGGGCACATGATAACTCGTTGGAAAGGTATCATTGAGGAGATTCATTTTGGAGGCTCATTCAAATACTACGATAATTATTGAGGTGCTTGATCCCGAAAAAACTTCATTTAGGCCCTCAAAATGGCTCTAGAAGTTCAGGAACCAAAAAAATGCTAAAAATAATAAGTTGCCAAAAGACTATTTTGAGACAATTGGAATAGATGGGTGGCCACCAATATCCACCTGGATCAATCATTCCTCCTTAGGAATCAATGGTCTCCATTGTGTTGAGTGCCCAGGGGAGAGGGAAAAGCGTTTGTTGAATCTTCATCTTGATGAGTTACTTGCCTTGCTACAGAAGTTGCATTTCTTAGCTTGTTGAAGGATGTCACGAACTAGTGGTTGGAAGTGTTGTACCTTTTTAACCAGTCTGGTTACATGAGATGACTGTGTGTAGAAGGAATCCTTGTGCTTTGCTTCAATCTTGTCGACCTGCTTTTGTTGGATAGAAGGTGCTTGGACTGAGGCTATAATAGTTGCAGTGTTCTTTTGTTCACCTTTTGAACAGACTGTGAAGAAGGTGAGTTTTTCATTATGAGATACTTCCTTGCAACACTGTTTAGGTGGGACAATAGTTGGAACTACCTTTGGTATCCTATAGAGATGCCCCCCCAGAGTAACAATGACACTACGGGGTCAAGACTCATATGTAGCATGGTGCTTCCACATATATGGTTGGCCCAAGAGAATATCATAGACATGAAGAGGGGAAACATCACATAATACCTCATCCTTGAAGGGATGGATGTCGTATGATAATCGACACTATTAGCTGACATAGAGATCTTTTTCTTGGCGAAGCCACCCGATGTTGTGTGGTTACAGGTGTGGTGTTGTCGACAATCCCAATTGTTTGACAACCTCTACTGAGATGTGGTTCTTTTGGATTCTGCTATCAATAATAAAATGCAACGGGGTCCCCTTCACCCACATCTATGAATGAAAAATGTGCTTCCCTCTTTAGTAGATGCTTTGATTGTTGCGGATTTGTAGATCCAAACTCCCGTTTGTTCTGGTTCTTAAATTTCTACTCAATTTTGACAGTATATTGGTAATCATCTCCCAGCAATGAGATTTCCAAAAACTCCATTTCAGTTTGGATGTACCTGTGTAGAGCCCCACGGTATTTCAGAACCAAATGTTTCACAGAATTTTTGATACCTAGCTTAGCGCGCAAAGTATGGAAGGTGTTTGTGAAATCCAACACTTCTTGGCCCCTCTCTTGACATATCATGGTCCATCTCATGTATTGGTTGTCTTATTTACCAACAGGGTAATATTGTTCGTTGACCACATCCACAAAAATTCCCAAGTGGGCTCGACCCCATATATTCCAGACTTTGTGGAAATTTTCTCCCATTAATTTTCCCACCAATGTTTGACATGGGGGAGAGCCTTAAGGAGTGCGAAGGTGATATTTTCCTTGTCGAAAAAATTGTGAACAGATAAATAACCTTCTAGCATATTTAACCATTTTTCTAGGGAATTTGCATCTATATGTCCTTCAAATATGGGAATATCAAAATTAACTTGTACCTTGAAAGGAGAGGTGCCTCCAAAGTGGCTACTTGATGGAGAAGCGTTGGTTGTTATTGACAGTCGTTGAAGGATGTGGGAAAATTATCCATAATTTTATCCCTATGTTGTGTGAGAACTTGCTCAAGCAACAAATTAATATAATCGTCTTCTCTGTCATTTTTATTTTCTTCCACCATGGAGGGTTTCTTAGGCATGCGAGAGAGATTGTCCTCAAGAGAGACAATCTCAAGACCCAACTTGATATACTCGAACCTCGTCGGGGAAATGCACTGGAAAAACGATCAAGAGAATCCTTCTCTAATACCACTAATCCAGATTATTTTTGGCATGAAATGAGAGCGGAGATATAATAAATAAATGTACAGAGATATCTCAAATATCCAATAATATAACAAAAATATATCAGAGATGCAAACATAAACATAGAGATACAGTAATACACAATTTCTATTAATGAGAGAAATGTATAAAACTGTAGAAATACAGAGTGAAAGACTCGCTAGAATGGTGGCATCTTATCTCTGAGAAGAGATATGACGGCTACTTGCATTCGCAAGAAAATGATTGTTACAATGAGGCTCCAAAGGCCTTTTTAACATAAAGAAAGTCCAAAACCCTAACATTGGAAGATGAAAAGCCAATAGTTTTTTGGACCTCGTTTTGGGTAGTTTGGTGTATCAACTTACCGAGGGTGTAACTTTGGCATACAATCTCTATTTGGGGTGCATGATAGCTTGTTGGAAAGGCATCGTTGAGAAGATTCATTTTGGGGGCTCAATTAGAGCCTTTGGTTGTTATTATGGTGCCTGATCCTGAAAAAACTTCATTTAGGCCCTCAAAATGGCCTTGGAAGTTCAAGAACCAAAAAACTGCTAAAAATAGTAAGCTGCCAGAAGACTGTTTTTAGCCAGTTGGAATAGGTGGGTGACCACTGATATCCACCTGGATCAATTAGCTTCAAATTTTATCCCACTACAATATAATTTACAAACTTCATGTAGGCTATGCCCAGGAGGCAAGATCCATTAGACACTTGGAAGCATAGTTCATTGCCTCTTTTCCTCAAAATTTAATGACGACATGATGTTTTTCTTCAATAATAATTGATTACATGCTAGAGATACTGATTTCTTTAATTGATGATAGTGATAAACCTAGTAATGCTACATATCTTGAATGACATATTACTTGTGGAAGGATAAGTGCCACTTGGATTGAGCTTGGTAACCACTACATGACTCCTCGTCATCATGTTTTATCTAGTTCACTTTTCTTTTGGATTATATATTTTGTAACAATTTTTTAATTATGTCTATCATATTGATAAATTCTTAAATTTAAGGGTTTTCAACCAGCAAATTTATATTTATTTCTATATGCTCTTCAACTTTATCAATCACCAGCTTAAGCATGGATATTTTCAATTAAAAAATATTTGAAAATATAAGATATATTTATTTCTCTATTCTTTCTATCCCCCACGGAAATGCCAACAATGAGTGGGAAAAACAAATCTCATTAGTCGATTAACCTCTAATTAAATATGCAACACTATTATTCTTAAAGGAAAGCAGTGAATTAGATTGGCATCGATTACATTTATATCTCTATCAAACTAGGGGAAATTAATCTAGTTGATCTAAATTCAATGGAAATTATAGTTATGTCTTAGTCGAGGTTTTCATCCTTTTTTTCAATCTATGCAAACCTTAAAAATAAAAATAAAATAAAAATGAGTAGAGAGGAAATTGTTTTGTCTATAATGTGTCACTGAAATCTCATATTTTGAATGACCTACTATCAGACCTCATCTTTGAATATACCCAAAACCTTAAAAATAGAAAAGAATGAATGGATCAAATGAATTCTAGCCAAAAATAAAACATTCTAAGTGACCTCCTTGATTTAGGTTTAGATGACTATTTGCTACTTATCAAACAATTACCATCTCCAAAAATCTCAGTTTGGAAAGACAATATTGATTGTGTCTTAGCTCCCACAATAATGAAACGAATTCTTTATAATATCAAACCCACCTAAAACAAAACATTCTAATTGACTTCCTTGATTTAGGTTTAGATGAATATTTGCTACTTATCAAACAATTACCATCCCCAAAAATCTAGTTTGGAAAGACAATATTGATTGTGTCTTAGCTCCCGCAATAATGAAACAAATTCTTAATAATAACAAACCCACCTACATTAATAGGAATTTATGCAAACATAAATATATTGCTTCCCTACATTAAGAACCTAGTGATAATTGAAATCATAGAGTGGAAATCATAAAACTAAGACTCATAGGTGAAACTAGAAGAGCTCAAGATATAAATTCTCATATACTGCACTCCTCTCATGGTAAACTATTGTGGGTTCTTGCATTCATCTTCATTGTTTCCCTTTCCATTGCAAGTTTGTTGTATGATTTCATCATAAATTGTGAAGGAGGGAGGGAGGGTTGGTTTATCTAAGCATGGGTTGGTTTCTTTAGGCATGTCATTGTTGATGGCCTTGGACCAACATAATCCCACATTGATCAGTGAAATTGCTAACTACCTATGTTATATGATAATATGTCTTGACTATTTTAATGGGACATGTGCCCACCCTTTCAAAGTTATTTTAGTGGTTCATTGATACTGCAAGTCAATTAATTGATTTTATTATTATCATATAAATATGAGCATACCCTACTTTTATGAAATCATGGAGAGCCCATCTACTAGTGGTAAAATATTATTTGCTCCAATATATTTGATATATCTACCAACCAAATTCAATTGATTTTATTATTATCATATAAATATGAGCATACCCTACTTTTATGAAATCATGGAGAGCCAGTCTACTAGTGGTAAAATATTCTTCGCTCCAATAAATTTGATATATCTACCAACCAAATTCTACAAAGTAGTTTTAGAGGTACACAAAATAAAGTTGTATAAAGCAATCTCTAGTTGCAACAAATTATATTTTGAGAAAATGGTTATTTTTGCAATGAGCCATGATGGGAGAACATTGTCACCAAATACACACTATGTGATTCACAAAACACGTGGAAATAACTATAATTGATATCTACATATACATAATGACCATCAACAAATGGCAATGAAGCATATACATAATTCATTATCATATGATAGATCATATCAATATCTTAACATTTCCAACACATGAAATAATGTATCGTTATAAACATTATACAACTCGAAAGGGATTAATGGCTAAGAACATATGTTTCCTCCTCAAAGGTTGAAATTCATAGGGGTAGGGTATGTACACCTCCGTAGACTTTAGCAATCAAATCTCACACAAACAAGTAGGTCTCATACACCAATTTAGTGTTTGGCTTAACCGTAAACTTGAAAATAAATTATTATTATTATTATTATTATTATTATTATTATATACTTGTTTATTTTACTTGATAATTGCAGGGTGGATATGGCATTTCACTCCATTTAAGAAAAATATATTGTTAAATGATCCCTGTGAAATTTTATTATTGACATGTATTAACCATTGCGTGGATTACCATTGCTTATTTATTTTATTGATCGGGGAAAAAGATTATTGCATAGTGGGGGAGAGGTAGAGCATATATATAACATCTCAAGCCTTATCTAAATATGCCAAGTGTCCTTGATCAACAACTCAAGGATAATCACTATGACACAAATACATGACAAGGCCAACCTAGGAAACACACAACTTCTAGAATAACTTTATTAATCTAGGAAAAATACTTAACTAAATAAAATTTATGATTATTAGGCTAACATTCCCCCCTTTAATCCTGAATTTTATTTTACAAATGCCAAATTCATCTCTATACTTGGTGAATTTTATTTTTCCTAGTGGCTTGGTGAAAATATCCGAATTTTGATCTTTATATAGACAATATCTTGTCTCAATGATGTCATTGTTGATGAGTGTTCTAATGAAGTGATACTTGGTGTTGACATGCTTGGTCTTGTTATGGAATATTGGATTCTTCGCCATTTTTATTACTGACTAATTATCAATCAATATATTGTTTGGTGATTTTTGAATAGCACCAAGATCCTGCAAAATTCTACGAAGCTAGATAATTTCAGGTGTTGCTTCCCAAGATTAAATGTATTATGCCTCTGCTGAAGAATTTACCACTGTAGCCACTTTTTACAAATCCAAGGTATGGATGTTGAACCCATATTCATTAAATAACCTCATGTTGATGTTCTATCATCGATATATCTGGAAAAATATGCATTTGATTATGCAACAAATGTAAAGTTGTTGTTTTTCTTATAGAGAAGCCCAAAATATTTTGTTCCTTGGATACACCTTAGGACCCTTTTTGTTGCATTCCAGTGAGTTTATCTAGGTTCTTACATGAATCTGGAGAGAAAACTGACTATGTATGACAAATATGGACGAGTGTTTGTCAGATAGATGAGTCTACCAATCAACTATCTATAACGCGTACTACTTACCAATTCCCCCCCTTCAAATTTTAAAAGTTTCAAGTTTTGCTCCATAGGGGTAAGAGAGGGTTCAAAATTCTCCATGCCAAAAAATTTCAACAAATCTGTAGCATACTTGGTTTGATTAAGGAATATTTGATGATGTCATTGTGAAAATTTCACTCCAAGATGGTATCGAAGTGGCCCCAAATCTATCATTTTGAATCCTTTTCAAAGTTCATGTTTTACCTGCTTGATCTGAGATTCATAATTCTCTGTAATGATTAAGTTATAAACATAAAGAACAATGATCACCAAGTTTTGACCTTGCATCCTGTAATATAGAGTATCATCAGATTCACTATGATGAAAACCAACATTCTTAAGGTATTCATCCATCTTGGCATACCATGCTCCAGGTGCCTGTTTTAAACCATATAAGGCTTTAATAAGCTTACATACTTTGTGCTCCTTTCTTTCAACTTCAAAACCCGAGGGTTGAGTCATATAAACTTCTTCTTTCAAATCATCATTAAGAAAGGAACTTTTGACATCCATTTGATGAAGTGTCCAACCATACTGTGCAACCAAATTTATCATCATAAATTGTCTTTTCTTAAGCTATCTTTTTCTCCAAATGACTAAGTAGATTATCAATCTCTCTAGTTGTTTGACTTTATGTCTCATCAAAAACTATATCTTTGCTAATAATAAATTTTCCATTGGATAACAACCTATAGCCTTTCTTCTCATCTAAATAGCCAATAAGAATGCATTTCATACTTTGATTTTCCAACTTAGTCATTTTTTCCTTAGGAACTAAGGCATAACAAGTGGAGCCAAAAACT
>ML836972.1:68732-88716 GCA_009831015.1 Picea engelmannii | reverse complement strand
TCCAATTCCAAACCATATTTCAAGAACTTGTCTATTTCTTTGTTATGATTCCTGTAAATATGTGAGAAAGAGAAATGAGTAATTTCAACAAAGCACCTTTTTATTTCCTCCAAAATTGTGACCAAAGTGTAGGATCTCAAGAAGTGTTTGCCTTTCATGACTTATATAACGAACATCAAGTCTCTATAAATATTCAAGTGTCTAATGTTGTTTTCAAGTGCCAAAAAGAGTAGGAGATAGAGGGCCATCAGTTCACTGAAGTTGTTTGTGGCTTCACCCAGGCCTGTTGAGAAGGAAATGGAGTGGGATTCAGAGATATGGAGGATTCCTCCTACTCCTCTAATGGTGGGGGTGCATTGGGAAGCACCATCAATGAAATCCCAAGGGACGTCCTTGTTGATATCGGGGGTCTATTGACTCTAGTCACCATAGAAGAAGTGTTTTTTTGTGGGAAAGAAGAAAGAATTTTGAGGAACTGGATGGAAATATGTGTTATGGATCCTGATTTGTCTTCAAATATAGCATGGTTCCAGGCCAACCAGATTCCCCAACATATTGTGAGAGGGAGCGCCTTGAAATATTGGTTTTGATGATCATCTAGCCAGTTCTGTAGAGATTCAGAGAGGGAAGAACCATTTCAATTGAAGGATGACCCAAGGATACAACTGGCCTCTCTCCATACAGATTTTGTGAAGGGACATTGATAAAAGATGAATTATATCATGACGACCAAAAATACATAATATATATAAGTATTGTGTTAAGTACATTCATGGAATTACTTCATGCTCATGTGTATGTGTGATTTATGAATATCACATGAACAAATTCTAACTAATTATGTTTTTTTATTTCCAAACCATACAACATGGGTGGAGAAATTACATTTACATTTTACACTTTTAATTTGGTATCTCTCATATACAAGTGTCCTCGGGCTTTCTTTAATTTGGAAGAGTAATAATCAAATTCTAAAAAGTTATAAATGCAATTAATCTCTTTTTTTGGTTAGTGGTAGTATCACTCACATATCTTAAGACCTTTCAATTCACTATTTCAAATACCATAATTTTGAGTTTTTTTCCTTAACTTAATATTTATTGGAAACATACAATTTATATTTTAGCATAGAATGTATGATAAATGCAATACATTCTTATTCTATAAATATTTATCCTTATGAAAAATGTTAAAATAATAAAATAGTAAGACAAAATAGATTTGACATGCTTCACATTTATATTTTTAATACCAAAATTCTACATTTTAACAATTTTTGCATTTTGGTTTTGTATAGTAAAATAATGAAACAAATATATGGATGTAATGAATCCTTCTCATTTTAAATAGTACAGCATTAAAAAAAATTGGATTTCTTGTTTTTTATTTTATTTTTGATAAATACAAACATGGAAGTGACCAACATCACACCACTTAAACATACGAATTAAACATACGAAGACAACATTAGCATAGTGACACAAACTAAAGAATTCAATAGGAAGAAAATCCTTAAGCCACAATGACTTCCATACTATATCACCACTTCTACTTTTATATATTGGAAAGTCCCTAATCTAACATAATACAAATAGAAGTTATGGTACTAAGAAAACAAAATACCATTTAAAAAACCATAAAGGGATATAAATAATTGATGGCACTAGTTTAGTTTCCATATACAAAAAGTAAGGAATTCTTATCAATATATTATGTTGGGTCATTTTGAGACTCATAGTCTATGGAGGTGTTCAATAAATATCCAATGTAGTTTATTATATTGATATTTGAAATCATCTAATGAAAGGAGGGAGGGAAGGAAGTCTCATTTAAGGCATGTTTAAAGTTGTCATTAAATTTAATGTGGAGTAGGGGTTATAGTTACCAGATTTATTATAAGAGAAGAAACAAAAATATAATAGAGAATAATATTGGAACAACAAAATATAAGTAACCACAAAATCAAAATAATATTTTTATTTATAGGAAACAATGTTTACTTGCCTCTTCAAGGGAAGCCTCCAACAAATCAGTGCTCTACTAAAATAATTCTTCAAACAAGAACCTCTCATACATCCTATTATCCCCTATCCTAGGGATAACTAAGGAGATTATGTCTCGAGGCCCACAGGTCCTAGACATGGAGTACCAAAAGCCATATTGATTTGATCTTGGCCCTTGAGGGCCCATCCTTTCTTCAACGCCTCCCATCTATCAGCAACATCAACATCCATCCCATCGGCCTAGTTCTGAAGTAGCAGTGGGTCTTTCTCCATGAGGTAATGAGTTTGGGTATCATGGTATGTGTCACTTTGATTCTCAAAACATTTGAATATGTGCATTTAATTCTCTTTTGATTCATGACGTTTTCTTGGACATTATTACTTTTAACTTGCCCATGCCTGAGGGGGATGACAGAGTGCCCTAGTAAGTTGGTTCCCTTACAAATGAGTTTCCACTTGGTGGGTCTATGTAAGGTCATCATCCATTCCTTCCATACTTATCACTTTTCATCATTTTCCCTCTCATATATCCCCTACATTGGTTCGGGAATTGGGTTTGCCAAGCTAGTAAGGGTTGTACCTTTCCTTGTGGGAAGAAGGGGCTAAAGGCCCAGAGGGTAAAAATAGCTGGAAAAAATTAAAATCCAAGATCAAACCTTGAGATGCTTTGCCCAGGGATCCCCAAGAAAGTAATAAAATGCTTCTCAACAAGAAAAAATGGGGACCCATGAAATAAAATAAAACTCAAGACTTAGTTGGTGGATAGGGGGTCTCATCATGAGCCATCCTATTAGGTCCATGGGCATGTAGCGGTATGGAACTACTATTCATCTGGTCACCGTGCCAAGATAGTGGCTCTTGGTGGTATAGCCAAGAGAAAGGGGGTCTCATCATGATTCAACCTTCTCATCTCCGTGAAATGCTTGTGGGTAATGATGTCACTATTGGTCAAGACGCTAGGGTAGTGTCCTTGAACTATTCTCTTGAAATAAAAGCAATAAGACAAAGAGTAAAAATGCATGAATGGGCTAGGAAACAATTTCATCCATGACAAGGTGCATATCACCCTCTACAAAGGCACCCATAGGTAAGACCTACATTTCCCTATTATCACTGCACCCCTTTCCCAAACATCCCCCATACCATCCCATGAATTTACATGACCTAGATTGGTCTTCACCTGGAAAAACCCCATGCATAAGGATAATTATCCCAATAGGACGTCCTGAAACCCTATCTAAACATGGCTTGTAGAATAGCATAACATCTTTGAGCACTTGTCTGGGAGAAAGGGGGGGTTTATGCACATGTTTGGGTAACTTGATTATTAGATGTGATTGACATTGCTATCATCCCTATGACTTATGAGACCATGGAGGACATACTTTGTTTTTATGCAGGACCATGCCCGATGGACAGGTACATATGGGGAGATGATTATCTTGGACCTACATAGGGATAAAAACCCACCAGATGGATGTTGAGACCCCAACCAGGGGAAGAGAGATACATGAGGCTTGCACCAGAGAAAAGGGAGGATGTTCCACTAGGGTAACTTTGGAAGGCCTAGACCTAGGGGGGTCTTGCCCTCACACCATGACATTGGCCCTTGAGGGCCCCTGATGTCATCATTCAGAGCCTTGACATCATCCAATTGGGGTATTCAACATGATGACAACTTTGGTTGGAACGTGTGGCAATTCCTGAGGGGTTTTGAGCCCCAACGTTTCACTTTGGAAGCATAGTGTTCCAAGAGGGGAGCCAACATCACCCTAAGAGGGGCATGACATCACCCTAAAAAGATGAATTTAGGGTTTTATTTGTCAATTTTATGTAAAACTGGATTTTTCATGTAAAATGGCCATGTTGGCCTTTTTTGACCTAAAATGTAATTAAAGGTCATTTGTATTATATAAATAAGAGATCAAACTCTCATTTTTATTCATCATATTTCACTCACACAAGTGTGAGGTTTGAAATTAGGCCTCTTTTGAGGCTTATTGGATGAACTAAGTGGTGCGCAACTCTTGGGGGGAGATTTTATTGGTGATTTTTTGCATTTTCATGGTGGAAAGTCCTCAACTAGGGCTTGTGACTAGATTATTCTTGGTGAATGTAAGTAGAAATATGCCGGGTTCAATTTTCAACGGCAGGGATCCCAGGAGAATTTCATATCAATGACTATCATGCATTCGTAATGTCAAAGTTGTGTGAGGTTTTAAGTGCCATAAAGAAGCCCCGATGTTAAAGATCAAGTGCCACACATCCTTTCAGATTGTACAATCATTAGTTTCTTTAGGATTTTCAACATCTCCAATCTTGTTTTCCTCCAGAGATTTTTTTCCCAAAGTTAAAGATCAAGAACCGCATGTCCTCCTCAAATCGATGGTCGTCGTTCACTTCGGGAATCCAAGCTTCAGGAGTTTCAGCATCTCCAACCCCAATTTCATCTGCAGTGTTTTCTCCGGGAATCGCAAATCATGTACCACACATCCTTTTAGATCGGACGGTCAATATCTATTTTGGGAATCTAGGCTTTAGGAGTTTCGAAGATTTCCTTCTCACTTTCCTCCGAATTTATTTTGCCCGAAGTTGCAAATCTCTTCCACATGTCCTTCCATATTGGATGGTCATCATTTATTTCGAGAATTCGGGCTTCAGGATTTTCAACATCTCCACTCTCGGTTTCTTCCAAAGTGCTTTCACCCAAAGTCCATTGATCGTTGTTGCGTGTCCATCTGAATCAAGGGTCATCGTCTACTTCGGAGATTCAACGTTCATTTCAGGTCTCCACTTCACTCCGATCCCATATTTATGCCATCTCTACATGCAGACTCCTCTCGAGCTCCGAAGTCCAAAGTACATGGTAGCCATCAGTGCAGACATGTGACACCCTTATCAGTGATGACATGTTGCATCTGTATAGCGCTGACACATGGCACTCATTTCAATCATTTTCGGATGTGTCTTCAGCCTATTTTTGAGTGACACATGTCACCCCTTCGTTCACAACACATCAGCATAGTGATGTCAAGCCTCCACGTCAGATCATCCTATAGAAAGTGTTCTTGTTCAACGCCAAAATTAGCACCATCTCCCAGTGTAGTTAGAATGATCCTAAAGTTGGTAGGTGGATAAGCTTTAGCGGTGGCACTAAACTCAGCAGGAGCACCCAAATCGAATACTGGGGCTAGATCAACGTCCACGCTCCATTGCGGGGATGCAACATGATCGAAAGATAAAATTCTTGAGCAGTCCCGCAATTGAAACCATGGTAAAGAAAAAGAGTTGTGTGGCAGTTAGTGGTGAATTATGGGCCCAAAAGTGGTTTAGGTCCAAACCTCCTTTGATGGCCTCGCAATCACGTGCTCATAATATGTACCATCCAAGAGCAACACATGGTCGCTCCCTAGGAATAAATCCTTGCCTCGATTCCGAGGGTTCGGTTAATAAAAGAAAGGACTGGTGGTTGAAACCTTGAATCACCCAATAATTAGAAAGCATGGAGGGTCTGGTCATGGAAACGAAACTATCAGCCTGAGGTACCCCCATGGATAGCTTTTCCTGCAGGCCCACGCTGAGTTGAGTTTGTGTCTGACAGGAGGATACACACTCAATCTAACAGAAGAAGGCGCACATGAAAGGCTTTGAATGGAATGGCCAGATCACACCCCTGGTAGTTGTGGACTGATCTTAGTATAAATAGATCAGTTCAAGATTTTGTTAAGGTCGTCAATTGGTTGAGAAAAGCTCCCTATTTTGTAATATTTTGATACTAGAGTTGCTCTCTAGTTATGTATCAAATTTGAGACTTTCGCATTAATAGAAGTCAACCTCTTTTCATCTCTCCGTAAAAACTGTGCTAAAACACTCGGGCATGGAGATCCAGTTGAGGGTTGTGATACTATTGTAATGTAGGTTTGATTACACTGGTATCGTGACCATTTTTAGTCAGCTCCCTTGTTATCTTATTTCTCCTCACACTGAAGGACTCAGGTATGGAGGATCCAGTCGAGTTGTCATAGTTGCATTGTGAGGTAGGTTTGATTACTATGTTGTTGTGACTATGTTTCTTTGATATATTTCAGTTTCTAAAGCTTGAGCTCAAGAGCACTCTTGAGCCCAAGTTTTTCTTCACCAAGCTGCTTGAAAGCCTGATGCCCATGGCAGACTTGTCCACTTTCTCACCAAGTCTTCCTTTTGCTCGCCCTTAAACTCAAATCACTGACTGAAGTTAATAAGGCCCTCACTTCCCTGTTCATTGTCTTACCAGTCTTTGTGTTAGAATCATTTATGTACTGAATTTTTTCCATTTGACCTCCACTCATAAATCAAACATCCACCAAATACTCTAATGGGTACTGGGTTTATCCTCTAGCAGTCTAAGGGTGACTCTCAGTGCTAACAAAGGGGAAAAATTCATCAACCGACAAGAGGTTGAGGAGAAGGACCCTAATGAAGTTTTCCAATCCCATGAGGAAGAGAAAGAGATTACTCAGTCTTCTGTCGAGGATAATGAAGACGTGGTTGAAGAGCGAGAGCCTGAAGATATCAAACATGATGATGAAATAATGTATTCTCCTCCCTCTGATGAAGCCATTCAAGAACCTATTCCTCCTACACAAGAAGAAGAGGATGAGATTAGTCTCTTTCCTTTTTAGGTTTTTGATGACACCTTGTTCTATAATTCAGAAAGGGAAGAAGAAACAGAACCCTTGGACAAGACAAATCCTCCTTATTATAAATTTGAAGCAAGTCTTCCATTTGATGAAGTTATCCAAATACTTGAAGCTCCTTCAAAGGAAGAAGCAATAATGGTGAGTTATTTCCCTTTCCAAATTTTTTATGATGCTTTATTTTATGATGTGGAAAGTGAAGAAGTTTTGGATGTTTTATGCCCTTCATGTTATGACGAGGATGATGACTTTTTTGATAATATTGATGAATTCATACATATCGGAAAGTGTAAATGGGATGTGATGGGATATGATGGGGATCCCATTTATGACATTGAGGGTCATTTCCAAAAGTTGCCTTTTGCATTATCATATGAGGTTACTAACAAATTTGACATTTGGCAACAAGGAGATGATATGGCCACAATTTTTTTTCAGACACCCAAGGATGACCTGGTGCTATGTTCTCCTAATGATTTTCAGTCATACCTTGAAGATTTTGATGAATATTCCTTTGAGCACTTGGATTTATTCCATGAATAATATTATCAACCATCGTTGTGCTTAGATATTGAAAAAGGTGAGGACATTGCTTTCTGAGAGAATTATCCTTATGACAATGTCTCCCAGCTTCCTTTGACTATTTTATCTCGATATATCACTAAAGGTGTAGTTGGGAAGCATGTATTTTGTCTTAAGTTTTCTCTGAGGAAAAACTTACTTTTAGAATTCAAGGGTAGGTTGAATACCTCAAGAAGAAGTTTTTTATCTCAATTTTCCAACCTTCCCTTAAGAAATTGTCAGTCATCCCCTAGGTTCTTGCTAGTTCCTTCCTAGACCTCAAATTATGAAGGCATCCAAGGTAGCCAACCTTCAGACTCTTTGAGTCAATCTATTGAACCTTTGATTTTTCACGATCCCTTTCTGAGATGGATTGAGCACTTTCCTAAAGGTGTGGATTGGCATGATTTTGTCCCTCCCTCCGGCCTCTATGAGCTATACTTTACAATGTCCGATGATACAATACATTTTCTAACTCCTGTTATTTTTTTTCTTGACTTATCATTGTTTTGGTTTATGTTGAAGCACAAAGGAAAGTATTATGATACATTGCTAGGATGGTTTCACTAGCTATTTGACTACACCTAGCATTCAACCAACAAGTAATTAGAGGTAAGTAGGTAGGAATTTTCATTCATTGTATATACCATTTGCATATCATGCTAAAGTAGTTGTATTTCCATTTTTATATATGATTTATTATTTGTATTTTATTTTGTCATATATGAGCCATGGGTGATATCACCACCCCAAGTGATTACTGATCGTTTCTGTTGATATCTAGAAGGTCATAGGTAATACTATATATGCTAAGGTTCTCATGCACTCTACAGTGAGCACATGTCCCCGAGTTGGAGCCAAATGTTATCCCTATCCTAGGGATAACTAAGGAAATTATGTCTCGAGGCCCATAGGTCCTAGACATGGAGTACTAAGAGCCATATTGACTTGATCTTGGCCCTAGAGGGCCCATCCTTTCTTCAATGCCTCCCATCTATGAGAAACAGGAACATCCCTCCCATCGGCCTGGTTTTGAAGTAGCAGAGGGTCTTTCTCCATGAGGTAATGATTTTGCGTAGCATGGTATGTGTCACTCTGATTCTCAAAACATTTGAATATGTGCATTTAATTCTCTTTTGATTCATGAAGTTTGCTTGGACATTATTCCTTTTAACTTGCCCATACCTGGGGGGGATGACAAAGTTCCCTAGTAAGTTGGTTCCCTTAGGAATGAGTTTCCACTGGGTAGGTCTATGAAAGGTCATCATCCATTCCTTCCATACTTATCACTTTTCATCATTTTCCCTCTCATCTATCCCCTACGTTGGTTTAGGCATTGGGTTTTCCAAGCTAGTAAGGGTTGTACCTTGCCTTGTGGGAAGAAGGGGCTAAAGGCCCAGTGGGTAAAAGTAGTTGTAAAAAGAATCCAAGATCAAACCTTGAGATGATTCACCTAGGTATCCCATAGAAAGGGAGTCTCATCACAAGCTAGTCTTCTCATCTCCGTTAAATGCCTGTGGGTAATGTTGTCCCTACTAGTCACCACGCCAAGGCAGTTTCCTCCAACTATTCTCTTGAAAGAAAAAGAAATAAGACAAAGAGTAAAAAGGCATGAATGGGATAGGAAACAATTTCATACATGACAAGGTGCAACTCAACCTCTACAAAGGCACCCATAGGTAAGACCTACATTTCCCTATTATCACTGCACCCCTTGCCCAAACATCCCCCATATCATCCCATGCATTTACTTGACCTAGATTGGTCTTCACCTGGAAACACCCCACGCCTAAGGAGAATTATCCCAATAGGACTCCCTGAAACCCTCTCCAAACCTCACTTGTAGAATAGCATAACATGTTTGAGCACTTGTTTGGGAGAAAGGGGGGTTTTATGCACATGTTTGGGTAGCTTGATTATTAGATGTGATTGGCACTGCTATGATCTCTGTGACTTATGAGCCCATGGAGGGTGTACTTGTTGTTGTTGTAGGACCATGCTTGATGGATAGGTACATATGGGAATATGATTAGATTAGACCTCCATAAGGCTAAAATCCCACCAGATGGATGCTGAGACCCCAACCAGGGGTAGAGAGATACTGGAGGCTTGTACCAGAGAAAAGGGAGGATGTTTCACCAGGGGCACTTTGGTAGGCCTGGACCCATGGGGCTCTTTCCCTCACACCATGACGTTGTCCCTTGATCCCCCATGATGTCATCATTCAGAGCCTTGATTTCATCCATTTGGGGTATTCGACATGAGGACAACTTTGGTTATCACGTGTGGTAGTTCCTGAGGGGTTTTGAGCCCCAATGTTTCACTTTGGAAGCCTATCATTCCAAGAGGGGAGCCAATTTCACCCTAAGAGGGGCATGACATCACCCTAAAAAAATGAATTTAGGGTTTTATTTGTCAATTTTATGTAAAACTAGATTTTTCATGTAAACTGGCCATATCGTCCTTTTTTGACCTAAAATGTAATTAAAGGACATTTGTATTGTATAAATAAGAGATCAAACTCTCATTTTTATTCATAATCTTTCACTCACACAAGTGTGAGGTCTGAACCTCAGCCTCTTTTAAGGCTTATTGGTTGAACTAAGTGGTGTGCAACTGTTGGAGGGAGATTTTATTGGTGAATTTTTTCATTTTCATGGTGGAAAGTCTTCAACTAGGGCTTCTCTCTAGTTTATTCTTGGTGAATGTAAGTAGAAATCTGAAATCCTTATTTATTTGAATGGTTATGGTATCTTTTACTTTTCATTTATAAGATTATGAAATTGCTAGTGTGAAACCCTAGGAGAAAAGCACATGTGATTGTCCTTCTCTTAATATCTCTCCACCTGCTTGATTTTGCTAGAAGACACCTCCATTGAAGCATATACTAGGGCCCTACCTTAGTATAACTCTATTACTATTTCTTCATTAAGCTTTCATTTTATTTCAAGCATGATCTAAAGAATAAGGAAAATCGCTAGGGCCTAGGGTTACCTACTTCCTAGTGATTTTTTTCCTTCTAGGGTGTTGGATGATTGAGGCCTTAGGTTACTAAAACCTCAACCATCCTCCCTCTTGTATTTATCTCACCCATTATCATTTGTTTCTTCCAAATATTGCCGCTGTAAAAGTAACTCCATTTACCCTAAAGGCACTAGTTCATACCTTACAATTGATTGATTGATGAAAACAACTTTCAAACCATCTACTTTAAGATATCTACTAACCACTTTTAACCTTAGATTAGGATAACTTACTAATTATATTGATTCTATTACAAAATGTAGCTACAACCATCTATGAAAGCAGTAAAAGCATCTTAAAAGCAAGTGTTAGAGCTGATTTTACATTGCCTTCTTTGCTTCTGACAAATACTAGCATATTGTCAATTTTAGGTTATCATTCTTGGTCATTATTGAAGCTTTACTAAGGCATAATTGTGAAGCTATTGCTATATATACATTTATGTAATAAATATTTATGTTTCTTCATCTTTTATTATCATCTTATGCTTTTATTCAAAGTCCATGGTTTTATGAAGCACTAACACCAATTGGTACTTGCAAATAGTGTTTTTCTTATTGTCTTGTTCTGGGGAGGTACACTTAAACAAATATTTTCTTCATATTATTAAAACCTTTGGGACTTTCTGGTCAGAGTGACTTGTGAGAGGGGAAGAACTTTCTTGATACTATTACCTTTTCCTTCTCAAACCCCTAGATCATTGAGGACATCTCCCCTGGGGTACTACCCCTAAAGAGAAAGAGGTGTCTTATTTAGGTGACAGTGATATGACAACCTCATGTTACGCCATTTTATTGTTCACTTGACTTTGGCTTTTGGGCAAGTAGAAATTGTGCGATAACACATCCTACTCTTATTTATACTAATTTTTTCTTCTAAAGAAAATTCTAGAGGAAGATATTTCTAGAAGTGGAAGCTTCTATTAGGTGTTATTACATTGACTTGTTAACATTTATTAAATAGGTATTATTAACTAATGTCAACCTTTATTACATGGAAAATATATTATTCTACCTACATGAGGGGTTAGGTCCCTAACATGCCCTCCCCATTAAATAACAAACTTATACTCAAGGCTTGAGATGGGGAAATTCTTGGAGAATAATGGTCGGATCCCAGGTGGCATCTTCTGGAGTTGTATCATTCCATTGCACTAACACTTCATTGATGGTGCGCTGATAGAGACAATGCTCGCCTTGCTCCAAGACTATATGTGGATGCAACCAGATGGAACCTTCGACATCCAACTCACGAATACTGGTTTGAGTTTGGAACTTAGTTCCAATCACCTTCTTTAAACATGAGACATGAAAAACAGGATGGAGCATAGAATGATTGGATGGAGCTAATCGATAGGCCACTGGTCTCGCTCGCTTGAGAATTGTATAAGGACCATAAAATTTAGGAGCAAGCTTCTGAAAGTGTTCAAATTTGAGTGAGGTCTTCTTATAAGGTTGTAGATGAAGAAGCACATGGTATCCTTCAACAAATTGACATTTTGAACGACCTTGATCTGCTTGTTGTTTCATGTGATTTTGAACCATGAAAAAATTTTCTTTGAGGGCACAGAAAATGGCCGCACAGACTGTAAGATTTTTGTCAAGCTCTTGAACCTTCAAGACACCTGGCATGTTGGAAAGAACTAACAATGGATTTTGGCCATAGATTTCTTCAAAAGGATTCATGCGAGTAGTTGTATGGTAATATTTGTTATACCACCATTCATGTAGGGGTAACCATTGAGCCCATTGATTTTTCCTGTCAGATGAAAAATATCAAAAATATGTTTCCAAACACTTGTTGACAACTTCAGTTTAGCCATCAGTCTAGGGATGATAAGAAATGCTGAGATGAAATTGGGTTCCCTGGAGCCTGAGTAATTCTTGCCAAAAATTCCTGGTGAAAGTGGGATCTCTATCAAAGACAATATAATGAGGCATGTCATGAAGCTTGAAGATATGATCCACTATGGATGCAGTGAATGGGTGTTGAAGAGCACATAAATGAGCATACTTTGAAAGATGATCAACAACCACCATGATGATGGACTTATTTCCCGATTTAGGTAAGCCCACAATGAAATCCATAGAAATAGCCATTCAAATAGATGGTGGAATCAAAAGTAGTTGTAGTGTGCTCGGGGTTTTGATAGTTTCTCCCTTGTTGTGTTGACATACATTGCATTCATACACAAAGGTGCAGATGTCATGTTTCATAACATCCTATAAAAATGAATGTTTAACCATTTCTTAGGTTTTGGTAAACCCATAATGCCCAATTGTGGGTGACGCATGAAGCTCAGAAAGCATCATGGATTTAATTTGTGAATAATTTCTTAAATACAAATGACCTTTGTAGAAGATATCTTCATTGTTCCAAGAGTACGCTAGAGAAACTAAAGAATTGTCTTTCAATTGTTGGATCAGCCGAGAAGTTTTGGGATCTTGCATCCATTCCTGGAAAATAACTTGGAGCCAATATGGTACAATGAAAGAGAGGAAAAAGAGGGACCCTTTTTCTTCATACTTCTTGTAAAGAGTGTCGACCACCACATTTTATTTTCCCTTATTATAAATGATCTCATAATCATAGACAAATATCTTGGTCACCCATTTTTGTTTCTTCGGGGATGAAATTTATTGTTTCAGAAAATACTTGAGGCTTTGATGGTCTGTTTTAATTTGGAATAATTACCCCAATAGATAAGGCTTCATCCATGACATGAATAATAGGTAACATTTCCTTTTCATAGATTGATTGGCCAAGATGTCTCTCTAAAATTTGTTTTCTAGTGAAGACCAAAGGCCTGCCATCTTGCATGAGGATTGTTCCAATTCCTTTCCCAAAAGCATCACATTCCAGGACAAAAGTCTTTGTGAAGTTGGGAAGGGCCAGAACAAGAGTTGTGCACATAGCCTCTTGAAATGCTTGGAAAGAGTGATTAGTTGTTGGAGTCCAAGTGGAATGATTCTTTTTAAGGAGAGTAGTAAGAGGTGTGGCAATTTTTCCATAATTCTTAACAAACTTGCAATAATAGCCTATTAAACCCAGAAAACCAGGCAATATCTTGAGATTTTTGGGTCAAGGACAATCTTGCATAGCTTCAATTTTCTTAGGATCCACCTGTACACCATCCTTGCTGAAAATATGACCCAAGTACTCCACGTCTGAAGCACTAAAGGGAAATTTAGATTTATTGAGGAAAAGTTGGTGCTAAGAGAGTAGACCGAGAACTTGATCCACGTGGGTAAGATGTTTTGTATAGGTTTTTCTATAGATGATAATATCATCAAAGAAAACTAAGACAACATGATAAAGAAAAGGAAGAAAAACATGATTCATGAGACTTTGGAAAGTGGAGGGAGAATTAAATAGGCCAAAGGGAATTACCAAGAACTTATAGTGACCTTCATGAGTTCAAAATGCAGTCTTATGAATGTCTTCCTCTTACATGTGTATCTAGTGGTAGACAGAATGTAGATCAAGTTTAGTAAAGTACTGAGCACCACTCAATTAATCCAAGAGATCATCAATGAAAGGAATGGGAATTTTGTCTTCGATGGTGATTTTTTTGAGAGATTGAAAGTATAGAAACATGCGCCAAGTGCCTTATTTCTTGATTACCATGACCACAGGAGAAGAATAGGGGTTGTTACTAGGAAGGGTAACACCCGCGGTGAGCAATTCTTGAACAATTTTCTCAATTTCATTTTTTTTGTAAAAGGGATGACGATAAGGGAAAACATTGGGAGGAAGACTTCCTGGGATGAGAGGAATGGAATGATCATGAACACCATGGAAAGGAGGAGTTCCCTGGGGGGTGGAAAAATAGCTTGGTGTTTGGAGATGATAGATTGGAGGTCAAGATGCACCGAGGGTGTCTCAATTTCTTGAATAGAATGGAGTTGGGAAATAATTCCTGAATTACCTTTTTTGAGGAAATAATTCCATTCTATGGTAATTGATGATCTGAGGGGATCCTCTTGTGATTCCTTGGAAATTGTACTATTGGCTCGCCTGTTGGAATTTCATGTTTAATTCCTTAAAATCCACGAGGATGGGACCAAGAGTGTGTAACCATTCCGCACTAAGCATAATATCAAAACCACCCATGTCGATAGAAAACATATGATATTTCAGGTTGTACTAGAGAATTTAGAGACACACATTTTCACAACACCCCCCACATTTCATGGAACCTCCATTAGTAATCATGATTTGAAATTTGTTGATTGCATGGATATAGAAATTGGTTTCATGGGAAATGCAACGATGAATAAAATTATGAGTGTTTCCAATGTCAATTAAGATGATGACCTTCTGATGCTTAATGTAGCAAATTAACTTGAGGGTTTGGGGAGAAGAGAAGCCAGTGAGAGAATTAAAGAAAATGACCAGTTCGACTTATGGGAAGTCAGAGGGAAAAGTTATATCAGTTGGCTCGGGTAACTCTACGACAAGGGGGGTATCTACCTTTTCTTCAGAAACATCCTCATAGATGGCCATAAAAATATTTGTTCCTTACACTTATGGCCTGAAAAATATTTTTCATCACAATTATAATGAAGGCCCTTGAGTTCGCATTTCACCATTTCATCCCTAGTTAATTTCTAGATCTTGAGAAGAGTGGGAGGAGGGGTAGGTTTGGTATCTCAAGTGCTAGGAATAAATGAGGGTTTTCAGTTCTGGGTGTAGACAATTTGTTGTGATTCCTTGGCACATTGAGTAGTTTCCATCCAAGTTTGAGGGTGATCCATGAGGACCTGGGCACAAATTTCATATTTGAGGCCACTGATAAAAAAAATCTAAAAAGAAAGCATCAGACCTACCCTCCATTCTAAAATCCAAGTGTTCAAAGGAATATATAAAGTCTTCCACTATGCCAGAGTTTTTTCAAATTGGTCAAATGACTGAGATGGTGGGTGTCAGTTTCAAAGCATTCATAGAGATCTGCAAAAAATTGTGTCCAAGAAACATACCCTTAGCTTGTCTTTAGAGTGTGAAGTTTGTTAAAATGAGGGAGATCCATGGGATTGTTTTAACCATTGAGTGAGGGAGGAAAAATTCACCCTTAACATCATCCAAGTCGCCCGTAACTTTGGCCTCAAAGGTTTCCAAGTGGGCATTAGTGGAAGCAAGTTTAGAGGTTAGACTATGTATGTTCTCCTTGTTCTATTTGGATTCATATTGCAGGTGAAGAAATTATTGGTTGCGAGTGGTGGCCATAGGGGAATGAGAGGTGTTGGGGAGGGGGAGTGGGTCCATGAAAAAAAGACTAAAAAATGATATATATGACAATGTTTAGGGTGAAAAGAGGAAGGAAATGGGATATGTGTCAAATAAGGGTGTCGAGAAGGGGTTGAATCCATAGGAAAAAAAATGATTGAAA
The DNA here is from genome assembly GCA_009831015.1 of Picea engelmannii. Classification (NCBI taxonomy): domain Eukaryota; kingdom Viridiplantae; phylum Streptophyta; class Pinopsida; order Pinales; family Pinaceae; genus Picea; species Picea engelmannii. The sequence goes on along the minus strand of ML836972.1, from coordinate 73,063 downwards.
ATGATAGGTACTACTATGATCAATATGAAGAGAGGAATCCAATGGGATAGGTCTCAAATAATGGGCGGGCATGACCCAATTTTTTTTTAACTCCTATGGAATTATACTTCGATCTAAATAATATTGCAATGTCAAAATACCCAAATTCTTAATAGGAAAAAAGATGTATTAATTTCACAACCAGAATGCAGGAGGAAAGGTTGCACTGCAATAGATCTCATTTGTGCCTTTTCTGTCTAGTTTTCATCCCAAGGGTTAGGGTTTTTTTAGGGTTCTTATAGAGAAGGATTTTCCCTATGTTATAGCTCTTTGATATACATGCGGTGTTGAACAATAGTACTCGGCCCAATATCTTTGGGCACCAACTAAGGAGGCTAGATCGTACCCTTAGTCGTACTACCTAATTACCAAGGTACTAGAGAGTATCTTCCTGAGTGTTGTTCTCGGTGGCATTATAGCAGTCAAGCGACCGATCAGTTGATCTATGGAGGGCTATAGGATACCTAGTCCAATCCTTATACACGTGTTTTCTGAAGTGCTACCACTCTAAGGGGTTACAAGGGTGTCCAAGAATGTGAGCTTAAGTACCTCTTGTATTTCATGTGTGTATGCTTCCCCACCATGGATTTATGCGTTGAACAACAAATCACTATAGTTTTAAGATGTTGGAACACATATCTACCCTAAAAAAAAATAACCCACGATCCTTGCCAAGGAAAGTGCTCTGATACCACTTGTTAGGTACCAGATCTATTATAATATCAGAAATAGAAATATGATAGAGAGTAACAACATAACAAAAAAATATAAGTAACCATAACACAAAAATAATACCTTTATTGATAGGAAACAATGTTCTCTTGCCTCTTAGAGGGGGAAACCTCCAACATAGAGGTGATCTATTACAATAATTCTCCAGACAAGAACATCTCATACCTCCTACTCTTATTTATAGTAATCCAATCTTCTAAAGAACATTCTAGAGGAATATCTTTATAGAAGCGTAAGCTTCTATTAGGTCCTCTTACATTGACTTGTTCACATTTATTAGATATGCCTTATTAACTAATGTCAGCATTTGTTACATGGAAAATATATTATTCTACCTACATGAGGGGTTAGCTCCCTAACAAGGGGGGAATGTAGTAGTCACGTCATTCATGAAATAGTTCTGTATTAAATATTTATTCCAAGAAGAAAAATTAATTCACCACAATAACACAACCAAGAAAATATGTGTATAACCTCCATGAATCTCCATTATATTGACAATAGGAAAAATGTTACATCATTATATAGAATAATCAAGACTCTTTGGCATCAAACCATAGTGTCGCTCATTCATAGTTGTAGGAATAACAAAAAAACAATATAAAACTCTAACCATCCTTTGAAATATCTAACTCTCTCAATGCAGACCCTATATTAGAAGGAGTGAATTCATCCATACACCTTAAAAGCTAGTGAGAAATTTTCTAGAGAAGTAGAGAAGAAACAAATATCATCCACTGACTAAAATAGCTCTTATGCATTTAGTATTCATCCACAAATGTTTTGATTTTGGTGCCTCTATGGATGAGGGTTTTCACACTCAACATTTTATGCATCCTCACTATAAGTGATCCACACACTTGGGGTTCTATATATTCCTACATAACTTATCAGGAGCTTGACATATCCTAGCTATGGTGGATTCAAAAGAATTCAAATATCACCACAATAATACCAACACCCACCAATCAAATAAACCAATTTGGGTCACCAAATAATAATCTTCAAAAAATAGTTTGGTTCTATGAATAGCTCTTATTGTGGCATCCAAAAATTATTGATGCTTATGAAAAATAGAAGTGGGTAGTCTCTGCAATTTTCTCAACTAATGTTGCAGTATTATTTTTAGTTTCTTCTCTGTTGATGGATTTTTTATAGGAGTATGACAAGTTTAGTTGTTTCATGTTTTATTAAATTATTAACCTCAATTAATGTGCTCATCATTTTCTACTTATCTTTCTTTCCATATTCAGTCGGGTTTTTATCATATCTTCCATCATTTCTATTTGGTCATACAAGTGGTTCATCTTGTTCTCCATTCCTTAATTTGTTGTATCGATAACTTTTTATATGAACCTATCATAGTCAAAGTGAAGAGTCTCAATTTTGGCTTTGATTGATTTCTCTTATGACTCAAAAATATTCATTTTGTTAGTATTCACGGTCCTTCCTGTACTAGAGAAGAAGTCCATGAGGATTCTAAGATATTTATTGAGGTCATAGGGGTTCCTTTCCATAATAACAATATCATCGACATACAGAAGAAGGATGATGACTATACTAGCAAGAGTTGGTCCAATACAAGTTGCAACTTATAAACAAACTTCCAACTTGTCAATGTATATGCCAAAAAGGGTAGGGGATAACGGACAACCTTGCTTGACTCCTATATTGTAGTTAATTTTTTCTGACCAAACCTTAGTGCTCCTAAAATTACAACCACGTTCTCATACAACCTTACCACAATAGTGTTGGCAGCCACCAATTCTGTCGATTTTTATCACAATTAAAATCATCACAAAGAGATTATATCTTTATGTAGATGCCACCTCCTTACATTTATAAACACTTATGTTTTATGGGCTTCAAGGCGATGATTGGGATAAACTTATCTTATGAGTTTTTCGTTTAATTTTTCGTTTGTTTTGTTTAAAATTCATGACTGCAAGCATGAAATTTAAACAAAAACTTCACTTGGGTAATTATTCTGCAGTTTGTGTTTTTCTTATTTCATTTTACCAAAGAAACTACACCTTGAGGAAACCCATATGTTGCTAAGATTCAAGTTTTATAAACTCATTGATTAATTCACTTCCACAATTTTTATCTATTATGGGTATCATGACTTAATCAGTTCTATGCTTGAACGTTTGGTTCTAATTTTTGAAATGTATGAATGCGCAAAACAGTTGATTAATGTAACATCCCTCTCTGGCACACTGAGAAAAATTATTCTTTGAGGACACTTGCTCGCAAGTGATCTGGACTTTTATGATAAGAAAACGTTTATCCTTGATTATGATGCAATATGATAGATGACATGATGTTTTACTGCTTTGACATGGATAGGTGCTATTGACTCAGTTTTACTGAGTGTGTAGGGTTTTTGGACCTTGAGGATGCAGAGGCATCGACGGAACCCCTTGGACTCCGAATCGAGTCCGGGAGTGTGCTATTGGGGTTGATTGTTTACTGTGATTTTAGTACATTTGACTTGATGATATGATGTGGACATGTTCTGACATGATTGTTGATGATGCAGGTTGATGATAGCTTGCCTACCAAACTCACATATGGAGTAAAGGGGCCACACACGATTTCCAGAGAGGTTGAGGGAGAGGTGTGGACAACAGCCCTGCCACAACCTACTAGCACTCCCACTGTGGCTCGAACTATAGGTTAACGATTAACTAGTTCGAGAGGATCCACGATACCATGAGGGCAAACTGCGACAGTCGCTCACGATGGCTCTAAGGGGCGCGCAATAAGGCAGGGGCCTTATTCCTTAGAAACCCTTAATCTCCCACAAGTTCACCTGGTGGAGTGTTGACTCCAGGGGTTATTGATGTCTACCAATCAGTCAAGAAGTGACTGGCACCCTTGGAGCACGTGGTGCATCCTGAAGGGCATGTCACGCAAAAGAAACAAACAAGGCAAGTGGCACCCTTGGAGCACATGGTGCATCCTGAAGGGCACGTCGCGCAAAAGAAACAAACGAGGCGAGTGGCACCCTTGGAGCACGTGGTGCGTCCTGAAGGGCACGTCGTGTTGATATTGATGAAGGAACAAACCTAGATGGCCCTAAGACTTTTAACACATTAAGAAATTCTTAAAACAACTTCCCTAAATAATTTTCACCCAGTTCAGAATCTAAGTCCTAAGTCTAAAACTTCTCTAGGGTAAAATTTTGTTTAACCTTAAGAAAAAGACCCTATAAAAATAAAAATAAAAATTTAAATTAAAAACCACTTAAGTAATAGTTTTAGTCTTCATAAAATTTTGGGGTAAAATGAAGAGAGTAATAATTTAATTAAAATCCATGGTTTTAAATGGTAAAGAAGAAATAAATTAGTTAACTTGTGAAAGTGTAAAAAGATTTCAAATTAATAATAAAAGGAAAAGAGAAAATAGCGCAACTGCCATTTTGGCCTTAATAAAAGGGGAAAGAAGGGAATAATAAAAATTAGGAAACTAAGGAATGGGGGGAAACATAATAAGGGAAAGAGGGGAACTTATGGTAAAAAGCGAGGTCAACATAGTAAGGAATCTGCAATTAAGAA
>ML836972.1:42416-68682 GCA_009831015.1 Picea engelmannii | reverse complement strand
GGAGCAACTCTAGGTGGGTGAGGGAAATGAGACAATTAATAAATTTAAAGAAAATAATTGTTGGAGAAAAGAGGGGGATGGACGACACTTGTGCGAAGGAGAATATTTAGAAGATTTTTATTAAAACTTAATTTAAATGTGATTTAGAGAAAGTTGGAGGTTCTAAAAACTCTATAAAAGAAAGGGAAGATGAGGAAGAAAGGGATCGACTGTTAGCGTAACGTTATGCTGCCAGATTGTGACTTGACTGATTACTTGTGGGGAGTTGGGATTTTCCAGCTCGGATAGGAGTGGTAGCTCGGCCTTGCGAGGCGAGCTGGGAGCTAGACGTACCATTTGGGTAGTGTGTGGCCCCTTTGCGGCTCGGGGGGCTAAGGGGGAAGTAGAGTACCCCTAGCGATTGGCTAGGAGGTACCGGTGTAGTCTCGACGGTCGGTGAGCGGGAGCGGCAAGGTGCGCGTGGACATCACCCAGATCAGGTGAATAGGCAACGGTACACATTTCATTTATGCATGATCGGGGTATTAGGACCCTGGCCCTCTCTAAATGTTTTCAGCATTTTTTTTGGCTTGCGAGATGTATATACTTGACTTAAATCTGCTTGGGTTCTCGTCGGATTTATTGGTTTTCTTTTTCTTTTCTTCGGCGATTGTATTGTGTGGTGGATATAAAAATATTTCTTCTTAACTCTGTTGTTGCAAGTCGGTTTTGGATAAAAAGAGAGATTTTATGACTTCAGCGTTTGCCGACCCTCCTTGGTTCTATGCGATCTTCTGCTGTGTTGTACATTTGTTTATCTACGTTTTGTGTATGGAAGGGTAAATTTAGTTCCGCGCTTGAAAACCTTAGGACCTTTGTTTCCCTCTTCCTCTGAAAGTTTGTTGTGGCTATGTCCCCCACATGATTTCACCTAACACGCATGGGCAAATCTACAATTTCTGATTTTTAACATTTATGATTTCAGCTAGACTACCACATTGTTTCACTGTAATTTTTTTTTTCTAAGTGAGATTGTTTTTCTTACAAGATTTAAGGTGTCTAAGGGCATCCACGACTGATTGTGTGTGGGCAAACTGTTAACAGTGATAGCGTTGTTCCTCCTCAGTCTACGCAAGTTTTTTCTGCCCCTTCTCAACAGATGGCCAGGATAATTGATTATGGCGATCCCCAACCATTCCAGACTTTAGTAAACCTGCCACGAACATCTCATTACCATTTAAATCAGGCTTGGATAGTATAAACTGTACATAAAACAACGTTACAAAGTTCTGATAACTCGAATCCTTGTAAATCATTATCATTTCAATCATGTTCCTTTTATAATGAAATTGATTCCAGCATAGTATAAAGAAATCAGACATTCCTAAATCTCATTAGTGATTCTATAAAAGTAAGTATTGTGATCTTTCATCATTGTAAAAGAAGAAATTTTTATATTATTGCTAATCACTATGTTCCATGAATACGACGCCACATTAATAACTTATTCAAGTTACAACCTCAATTAATTTACTGAAGGATGGAAATGATATCATATAGATATTACATGTGTTAACTAGGAGTCAAATTTTTAGTAGTTGATAATTTTATAAATATAAATTGATACCTAAATTGGAGCCGGAAATTAATAGAAATGATCACCAATCCTCAGTGTTTCCTCTCTCGAAGGTTAAATGTTTCTTACTGCTTAAGCTTAAAGGCTTCAACCTTCCTGTGCTTGTAAGTTTTAGGCGAAATTTTTTTGTGCTTGTACGAAATTCGTGCCCGATTTAGGCTTGGCCACCAGTTGCAAAAAAAACAAGACAAAAGGAAACGGGGGACTTAGAAACCTAGTATTTGCCTGTACTGGTTAATAAATCGATAGATTCTAGTTTACAAGATCATCTCCTTATCTGTTGAACTAGAAGTCGTGGCTGTTTAATTTAAGTCTATATAGGGAGGGTGATCTGAGCCACACCTCGATTTAAAAATAATTTGAAGATAAATCTACTATCCGAGCCATCTCCAGTGATGGAATCATGACCTGGTCAGTTGATAAGATTTCTCAGCTTCCTGTCTCTCAGCGGTTTTAAACCACTCCACGCTCCTAACTACTGTTGAATTTTTGAGTCGTTTTAACTGTAAACCTGGAGATGATCGAGTGCACAGTGTGAAGTTTTAGAACCCTGCCCTAAATTCCTTTCCAGCGATTTAATGGTAGCCTTTCTCCTTCAAGATTGACAGAAGTTTAGTGACAGTTAGTTTTCCATCTAGTCAAACGAATTCAGTATTAACGCAGGCAATACCCTTACCTGGCCCAAATGGTCTTAAATGCCTTTCATTGCTATTTATTATCGCCAGGTTTTCTCTCTTAATAACTGATAGGTAGCATTGATAGCTTTGCTCTGGAATTAACTACCTAGCTTGCTTTATGTTAATGGCGCGATTATTTACTATTTATTTAATGATAGCATCTAGTGTTTAGACTGTTACCCTTGTATCAAGGATTGGTGATTGATTGGAGAGTGATTAGAAATACATTAGAAATGGCCACCTATAAGATTTAAGGTGATTGTTATCTTATCGCAAGGCGAGGAGATATAAATGACTTATTGTTATTACTGTTTACATTAACTTTTATGTACTGAATGATAATGTTGATGCTAATTATTCGAGTAATGCCAACTTGCAATGCTATTTTTGTTCAAGATTAAAGTTAATGTAATGTGAGGTTTAAAGTCAATACTACTGTTTAGGGTGAGGTTGAATTCTATTATTTTGTTCTATGGAAAAGTTAATGTAATTGTCATAGATCACATATAAGGTGCAAGGTGGTCGTCCTTATGCTTAGTTATGGTAATATAAAGTGTGATGTGGTAATTATTGTATGGTGATGTAAAATGGTAGTATGGTAGGTTATTCAATGACATCTCATTGTTTGGGACTTCCCTATTTATCATCTATTATGTTTTTCTATCATATATTATGTTTTTATTTGGTTCATGTCAATTATGTCAATTATTATACTTACCCACTTGATAAGAATTGATGGTAGATTTTGACATGAAATATTTATGGCTAAATGTGTTAGATTGTATTATGGGGTAAATGAGCAGTGTGGTAGGTTATTTATTAATGTTATACAATCAATTATTATGCATTAGTATTGGGAAATGACAATTAATTGAATTCACATAATTTTAAAGGTAGATTTGGCAACTCGTCAACTAATGGAATTTAAAGGGAGTAACGGATCGGTACTTAATGCTAATTAAGTCGGAGATAATGCCTTCTCTTATTGATGGTTGGTTGTTGTCGAAGTCCTTCAGATTTGCGCCTTCCGTAGAGTTCGTGCTTATTCATTAATTATTGTTGTGCTTGGTAGAAATCATTTTATTGTTTGGTCTGCTGGTGTTGGGCGGGATGTAGACACCTCCATGTTCCTCAGAACAGTCGCCAGCCCTGAGACCTTAAATGGTTAAAATCAATGGGAACCTAGGCTTGAGCGTTGCTTATGTGTCTTGGAGGTCCTAACCATTGCAAGGTAGGATGGAGGGGTAGTCAGTCTTACTTATGATCGATTGATCATCGTTAATTGCATGCAGTTACTTGTGCGTCTTATGTCGTCTTGTTGTGATCATCATGGTTGTGTCTTGATCGTCGTCGAGTGGCGACGCAGAGTCGAATGTGTTGTATTCCTTGTACACGCACGCACACACTTTTAAAAGCACCAAAAAAAAAAAAATTGCACTTGTTATAAGAGGTTTGGCGTCGTAACGAGGAGGATCGTTACAATTAACATTTGATATGTGCTTCATACTCTCAACAATCATATCAAATTTCATGTCGTTTGGTACAGGTCTGATGTACCCATGACTACACCTCACCCTGTTCTTCTGTGCATTAATGAACCCATTCATTATTCAAATTGGAATTCAATAATAGTCGAGGGTTTGATATTCATTATGGGTAATGGATCATAGTTCTATGCACCCTCTGGTTTTTTGTTTTTCCAAACTCATTTTATCAAGCATGATAGTCTCCAAGCTTCGTAGGTATCAGGCCCTTTTAGTTTTCACAAACCTCCCTCTTCTACTCGTTTATTGGAAGCCTAAGTCTCCCTCCCGCGATATCTATTATGTCTATTTCATAGTGGCCATGGCCCCTGTGGTTTGAATCTAACTGAATGGTTGTCAAGCCCTTCTTTCCCACGATGATGCCATAGATGATTTTAAGGCTCATGGTTGGGATATCTTCCTCAGGAAATTCGAAGGTTACAACCTTGCGGTCACACAAACCTTTTCACAAACATTCGATGGGTTTAGGGCCAAGGTTGGGGATGTGCACTTGGAGGTCACAAAGGACTATGTAGTCCAAGCAACAGGACTCCTGCAAGAAGGAGAAAAGTGGTTTAAAAATGCAAAAATGGAGGATGTTCCACGGAGCTTATTCATGGTCTCTGGTGAGTCTACCTGTTTCCCTAAAGGTATTCCTATTAACATCCTGAAACCTCAATGACATGGCCTTATTTTGATTTTGAAACAGTTTATAACATGCGAGGGAAGGTATGGTTTGGTGTTTTTATACCACATCCGACTGTTGATGTTATTCATAGGGTTTAAATTGAACATGTTGTTCTACTTGTTATTGAGCCTATATAAAATGTCAAAATTCTATAAGAGACATAGCATGAACCCTCTGTCAAGCCTCTTTCATCACGGGCTTATAAAAATCCTATTACTTTTTCACCTGTCACAAATCGGGGACACTTGGGAAATTTTCCTAAGTCGAAACGGTTTTACCCAACCAAATAACATAGTGAATCCGCCTTTAAATGTAAACCCCAATTCTGATAGTCCCATGACCGAAAGTCAGGGTTTCAATTCACATATTGAATCTGAAGTTAATGAACCAGTCTTTATTGCTTTGCAAAATTCTCGAGGTAATAAACCACGATGTATTTTCTTGCCCAACAAATCGTTGGAACAGGTAATGGTTGTGTTGAAAGAAAGGATTTCCCCTACCCCTACTTTTGAGCCTAATCACGGCCATGGTGACAAACCCACTATAAGAAAATTCATAAGGGTAAGAAACGACATAGCTCATATTTGAATTTTATGAATAAGAGATATGGTCGATTAATATCTAGGAGTTTAAGGAATTGAAAAAAAGATCATTTGAGCTCGATATCTATGATCGAGGTCAGTGATCACTATTTAGATGAAGATATCAATGATTTCCTTGCTCAGGAAGATCTGGAAAACCAATGTCTCAAGAATGAAATTGTTGGCCAAGCTGAGAAGTATGAATTTATGTCTAGATTACCCCCATTTCTAAAAGGCCAAGAGGGCTTTGATAGAATTAGCCATGACTTGAAACAATCCACAGGGAAGCACAAAATACTCGTTGTTGAATATATTCCACCTCGGCCTGCTATAGCATGGGTGCATTTTGACAGTTGTTTCGATTGGGTAGAACACTATTACAGGGACATACCTTTTCTATAGGCACAAGTAAAACATCTGTCTACTTAAAATTCTCTACTTGAACGAGAAAACCAAGAGTTGAAAGAACACACAGAAAGGGCAAATAAAAGGCCCAAAAGATCTGGTAATATAATCATAAAAAATGAAACCAACTTCAATGCCATCATTAATTTGGAACTGTCTGATCCATCACTATCCAATTTCTAAATGGTAAATTTTATTTTGTTTCATTTTGTTTCATTTTATGTTGTTATGAAATTCAAAATAGGAATATTTAGTTTTGATTTTCTTTGTTAATATAAGACTAGCTACAGAATCTTTGATTTTATAGCCAGTCTATTTTTTAGTATTAGTTAGCATTGTTTTCTGAATATCAATTTTGTTTTTGATATCTACAACAAAATGATAATTATGATGTTGTTTACATGGAGAAACCATCTTGGAATATATGCTCTATTATTCAGTAGTTTCTTTTATGTTGATAAAAATTTGTTATTATTTTGACAAACCAACTCCTACAGGAGTGGTTTCCTGTTGTACTAGTTTTGTAAAAACTATATATTTTTTGGGGATTGCACTCTATCTTGCATGATAAGAGTTTGTGAATCCTAAACCAGTTTAAATAGTGATCACTGTTAGTAGTGAAGACAACTTTTGCAGGGATACATTATGGACATGTGATTTGGAGAATTGATATGGAGAAGCTATTCACCATTGGCTTTAGACCTGTGTGATGGTTACCTTATTATGTTCTTTTATTGCCTTGATCTTATGAGATATTATTATGTTTGAAGCAGATTTAGCCTTGTCATCATACGGTGTTTCATATTGTTAATTATTTAGATGTTGTCTGTAATTTGTTATTCCATTTTACATATGTGATCAATCTACCATTTGATTATTGTTGATTTATTCTAGATATTAAATGATGGATTACATTAATACTTTGAATTGAGTTTCCCTTCATTCTAAGTTATTGATTATCATGAGATCATAAGATTTTTATAGTTATCATTTTGCTATCATATTCTCACTCTGACACATCAAACATTTTCTTTGAATTTATTCTGGAAATATTAGCATTGTTTTGTCACAGGTTTTCCTCACATGCAGGATAGTTAGAAGCTCGAATTACACAGGAAGATAAATCCAGTTTAATTGATTAGTTACAGGTTAGTTTACTTGTCATTTAGTTGAATTATTTATTAATGAAATAAGGACAAATTGAATTATCTTTGATTGTTTATCTATTCTTATTTCAATTACATTTGTTTAGTATTCATTAGTTTTAGACTTTTAAATATTCAAAAGAAAATATAAAAATGTATGTGCTTTCTTTATCTCTTTTATAAACTCTTTCAAGAACATCCATTTCGCAAGATATCCAGTAAATACTGTAAGTTGTATATACATTGTTCATAATCATATGTACATATTCATGTTTCTATTTTGACATTTGTAATTATTAAAATTATATTATTAGTATCATAGCTTTATAGTTTCTTTTCGTTTATTATTTTTAGGACTTTAGTTGGCCAACAGAGCCATTAAACCCGTTAGATCATTTCATTCCAAACGGATTGGGTTGTTTAGACAACCCCGGTCCGGATTTGACCTTCTAGTTGATGGTGTGTCACTTACGCCCGCCAACAAATGTCGCTAGAAGGAGGGCCTGAATTTGATTGATGGCACGTGGAGGTCGCAATACCCCTCCAATCAATCGTTCTCCCATCGCGACGCGTAGTCGCATTGACAAAAATGTTACACTTGAAACAACCACTACCTCAAATGATAATCGTGATATTCCTGTCAAACCAGTGACACCACTCCCTCAAGGGATTGACATCGATGAAATTGTTTGCCAATCACTTATAAGAACTCATAGTGCCTTAGCTCGTATTAGACAACCTGGTAGACAACTCAATCAACCCCTTGACTTTACAAATCTACAAGAACAACTTCAAAGCATTGGTCTTCCTGGAAACACGGTAGGGACTAGAAATACTACCAATCCTGCTGAAATGCTTATCCTTGGAGCTAGAGGATATGGTACCCCACCGTCTCCACTCAGTTCTTCTCCATCCCCTTTAGGAGGAGAGTCTTCGAATGAAGGCAGTTCTTCATCAGAACCATCTTAGCCTTCGACACCACCAACTCCCATGGAAAACCAAAATAATCCTGCCATACCTTGGCTCGATCAAGATATCGTGGCCGTACCTAGACCCCAACACCCATTACCTAAACATCCAGAGAAATGGTTGCCCAAATTTGATCCAGATTCAAAGCAATCTGCTGAGGATCACATCAAGAAATTTATGTTGTCCATTAGACTACGGAGTGTTGAACACGAGGATGTAGTATGCATATTATTTCCTTATACTTTTGAGGGAAATGCCTCCACATGGTATTTCTCTCAACAACCTCAGACCATCGTCTCTTGGGACAAATTTGAAACTTGTTTTCTGGAAAAATTTGGAGATGATAAATCTCAGTAAGTCTTGGTTATGGAACTATCTATCTTAAAAATGAACCCTAAAGAAAAAGTGAAGGACTTTAACCAAAGGTTTCTGATGTTAAAGAACAAAATCCTTGTAGATTTGATGCCCACAGAAAGTTTAATTGTTCCATATTATGCTAAGGCCTTTCACAATAACATAGCCATATGGGTTAAAAGGTCCAAGAAGAACACTTTGTTAGAATCCTTTGAGGAGGAAAGTCAAATAGACAAAGATATATTAATCTTAAAAGATAATATGAATAGTGAAGCTGAAACAACTTCGTCTTCTAAGAAGAAAATAGAAATTCTCACGAGGCCTCCTCAAACAAAAAATCAACAAGAAACTTTAGACTTGGAGAACTTGCAGAAATCTTTCCAGAAACTATCCAATCAAGTTGTTGACTTGAAAATATCAGTCAAGGAGGCATCCACAATCAAAGGAAGTTTCAAACCTCCTTTTAGAAAGTCTTTCCCTCCAAACTGGCCAAACCCAACCACAGAAGGTCTAAATTTCAAAAATTTACAGTATGCTTTGCAAACGATATTAGAAGCGCAGGACAATTTTTTTTTTGTTCCTCCTGAAAATTCTAATGATGCAGTTGAGGAAGAGGTACCAGAAGAGGTGCACTCATCCCCTCCTATTTTTGGGCACTTGTCGGACAATATCTTTCAAGCAAATTTCGAAACTGTCCACCCCTACAACACTGGTAGTAAAACTCAAACCAAGCCCGCTATAGAAACAAGTAAAAATGTGTTTACTAAACAAACAAAGCAAACTGAAACTAGACAAAACTTAGATTCCCCAATTTTAGAATATGATTTAATCGAAGATCTGAAAAAACTAAGGGCAAATATTTTTGTTTTTGAACTGCTGAAATTTCCTCTTATTTTGCAGAAAATGCTTTAAAGCATCACTGAAAATAGTAAAAAGGATGATGTTAGCAACAAAAAAACAGCAGAGATCGATTGAAACGTAGTTAAAAATGTCCCAACTAAAAATACATCTAAACCTCAAGACAAAAGGGACTTGGCAGAAAAAATTGTAGCAAATTTAAATAAAACTGTTTTAGGGACAACACTAAAAGCTCAGCAGAATTTTTTTTTTCCACATGGAAAAATGTCCCGCCTTTTTTATTAACCTTTGAAATTTTTAATAGGAATGTACATAATTGTATGGTTGACTCTGGTGCATCATCAAACGTGATGCCTCTATCAGTATGCCAGAAAATTAATGCAGAAGTACAACCTTCTGATCTTAAAATTATTCAGCTAGATCAAACGAATGTTAAAGTAATCAGTGAGATTAAGAATGTGCTATTAGATTATCATCCAATCCAAAAGTTCATCAGATAATTGATATTATCGTTGTTGATATTCCTAAAGTTCATGGTCTATTTTTAAGCAAAGATTGGTCAGAACAACTGCACGGTTATTTTGCTACAGACTGGTCTCACTTGTGGCTTCCTGAAAATGGGTAGCCCAACAAAATCAGGATAAATAGAGAACGTTATCTTAAGCATACCATAACAGACTTGAATGATCCAAGCAAGCCCTTCATTACCACGATAAATTTAATTGAAATGCAGGGGATGAATACCTTTTTTGGTAACTTCATGACTGAAATTTCTCCTATCACAGACCCAGAACAACAATATGAAGTAATGATCTGCACTCAGGTATCAGCTTCACCAAATACACCAAGTACTGCTAATGACGCACAGATATGGTCCTTATATTTTGATGGATCTAAATCCCGAGAAGGAGTAGGTGTTGGTTGTGTACTCATTGACCCTACAGGTAATAAAACTTTTATTGCTTGTCGATTAGAGTTTGAATGCACTAACAACACAGCCGAGTACAAAGTGCTTCTACAAGGACTCAATAAAGCATTGGACATGGATGTGCAAAATTTGGTAGTTTTTGGAGATTCAAAAATAGTAGTTAAACAAGTAAGGAATCAAAAACACTATTTGTCTCTACATCTAAAGAATTACCAAACTGAGGTATGGAGTTTGATGCATAAATTTTCAGCATTTAATATAAATTCTATTACTAGGATGAGTAATTCAAAAGCTAATCTACTAGCCAATGTTGCTTCTAAATTGTTTCTTGCTGAAGGTATTTCTCCTAATGTGTTTTCAATCGAATTATTGTTCAGGCCATCGATTTTAGATAAAATCATAAATTGGAGAGTATTCGATGACGACCAATAGAACATAAACTTATGCATATGGAAGACACCTTCCAAGATGCATTCATTGATGAAGGCACTCATGACGAGAATCTCCGAGACTTCACGGTAATATCTGATCCTCGATCTCCTGAATCAACATCCGAGCTGGTAAACTCTATCCCCATATCTGTTGTGAGATTAGAAAATTTTTATGACTTGCATGATAAGTTTAGAGGGGTAGTTAATTATAAAACTAACAGTTCCTCTTTGATCTATGAAACTGTTAATTTAGGAACAAGAGATAATCCTCAAAATATTAATCTGGGAAAGGGATGTTTCGAGCAAGAAAGATATGCTTTCATAAAATTATTTAAATAATTTAAAAATGTATTTGCTTGGATGTATGATGACTTAAAAATTTTTGATCCAAACATCATACAACATGTAATCCCTATGAAACCCCAAACTCGACCTTTTCAACATGAATTGAGGAAAATGTATCCTAAATTGGAAAATATTGTTAAAAAGGAACTAAACAAATTACTAACTGAAAAAATAATTTTCCTAGTTAGGCACACTCAATGGGTGTCTAATTTAGTCCCTGTAAGGAAGAAAAGTGGTGAAATTCAACTTTGTGTCGATTTTCGTAACCTCAACCGAGTGTCTAATAAAGACAACTACCCTGTTCCTCCAATGAAACAAATTCTACAACAGGTGTCTAGTTCCGAAAGACTATATTTGTTATATGGTTTTTCGGTGTACAACCATATCCTTATGTCTCCTTCAGACTAGCTTAAAACCACCTTTCGTACCCCATGGGGCACTTACGCCTACGGGAAAATGCCTTTTGGACTGATAAATGTCAGTGCCACTTTCCAAAGAGCAATGGATATTGCTTTCTGTAGCCTCGTTAACTAGCCAGTTGTGGTTTATCTTGATGATGTCACTATCTTTTCTAAAAATAAGAAAGATCACTTGTCTCACCTTAGGGCTGTCTTGGAACAATGCTACAAGTTCGACATATCTCTCAAGCCTAAGAAATCGGTCTTTGCAGTAGAGAAGGGTAAATTGTTTGGGTTTATAGTGTCTAAGGATGGAATGATTATTGACCTTGAAAGAACCCAATCCATTTCTAAACTTCCCCCTCCTTCCAAAAAGTCCATGCAATCCTTTTTGGGTAAGATTAATTTTGTCAGAAGATTTGTCTTGACTTTCTCAGAAATGGTTAGACCGTTACAAAATCTAATTAAAAAATATGTTTTGTACCAATGGGGACCTCAAGAAATTTAGGATTTCAATTCAATTAGAAAAGAAATAATAGAAACCCCTTCCCTAATGAGTCCCGATTTTTCTTAGGATTTCACTCTTTACATTTTCGCATCTGACAGATCCTATGTTGTTGTGCTTACATAGAAAAACATTGAAAGCAATGAGATACCAATTTCCTTCATGAGCTCTACTTTTAAAGGAGAAAAACTTAATTACCCAGCAGTAGATCAGCAAGCATATGTTGTTTTTAAAGCAATGAAACACTTCTGGTCTTACCTGTTAAAATCTAGAACCAAAGTGGTTGTGCCTTACCCTATTGTGAGAAACCTGTTAGTACAAAAAGAGCTAGGTGAGAAAAGGGAAAATTGGATGACTTCACTACAGGAATATGACCTTGAAATAACTCTTGCACAAATTGTTAGATGACAAGGCCTATGTAAACTAGTGGTCGATTCAGTTGAGGAACGAGAAAGTAAAATAAACACATCAACTATAAGTCAGCACAATGAAAAACAAATCAGCTATGTACAAGCTTCACCCAATTCTTGGTATGAGAACATTAGATTTTATTTAACGCATGAATCTTCTCCCTGCAATCTTGATCCTAAAAACAGAAGATCACCTAGGCTTAAATCTGCATCTTTCTAGCTAATCAATGATATTTTATTTCGAAAGAACTTTGATGGTGTTTTTCTACGTTGTTTAGAAAAGGAGGAGTCTGAAAGAGTGTTGGTTGAACTTCATGCAATTGAAGCTGGTGGTCACTTTGGTGGAGATACCGTTGCCCACAAAGTGCTAAGGGATGGGTACTATTGGCCTACCTTGTTTAAATATGCCCATACATTGTCTCGCAAATGTGTAATCTGCCAAAAGGCTACAGGACAGGTGAAAAAGGAAACTTTTCCTTTGCAACCTGTTACTGTAGATTCACCTTTTTAGCAATGGGGTCTAGACATCATAGGACCAATCAATCCCTCCTCTTTGCAGCAGCACAAGTACATCCTTACAGCAACAGAATATTTTACAAGATGGTCTGAAGCTGTACCTTTAAAAGTGGTCAACGCCAATTAGGTAGTATCTTTTATGAACTCCCACATCATTACTCGATTCGGAATTCCCGAATGTCTGATTTTTATAATGCCTCTTATTTTTCGTCCCTTGATATGAACATTTTTGCTCTGGAGAAAGGGATTAAATTGAAGTATTCTACAAGCTACTACCCTCAAGGGAATGGCCCAGTAGAATCAACAAATAAGAATTTAATCAAGATTATCAAAAGGACAATTTCAAAAAATCACAAGAATTGGCACAATGCATTGTACAGTGCACTTTGGGCTGATAGGGTAACTCCAAAAGATTATGTTGGTAATTCCCCTTTCTTCCTCGTTTACGAAAGAGAATTCATCCTCCCCCCACATGTCTTACTTCCTTCTCTACAACTATCGTAGAAAGTTCAGGAAGAAGAGTGCCCTCCTCTAGAAAATCAGATAAATGCTTTATTAAAACTAGAAGAGGTGAGAACACAAGCTAAACAGAAACTGGACCAACACCAACAAATTGTGAAGATATGGCATGATTCAAATTCATCTTCTAATAGAAATTTTGATGTTGGGGATTTGGTTCTCAAGTGGGACAAATCCCACGAGGGAAAGGGGGAACATACCAAGTTTCAAAACATGTGGATGGGACCATTTGTAATTTCTGAAAAATTGGGTCCTAGATCTTTCCGTCTGCATAATTTGGAGGGATAGCCAGACACTTTCTCAGTGAATGGACAGGCTCTCAAGAGGTATTTTGTTTAACAATTACTGTTCCACCCTCTTGTAAATATTTTTTATTTTCTTTTATGTTGTTTATTTTGGTTCTTTTCATTTTGCTTGATTTTGATTTGTTTTCTAAATAATTATGTATGAGTCACCATTTCATTTGTTGAAGGGAATAAAAATTCTCTTTCATTTGCAACAGTTGTTAACATCTCAAGCACCTGAACAGTAAATGCTAAACTTAGATCAACAGAAGTAATTTTTTGTTCAAATCAATGTTTCTGGTTAATCATTGAAATTATAGGAAGACGCGATTATCCTTAACAAACTTCTAATGCCGTCCTTGTTTTAATGAAAACAACTCAGTGTGCTTCCCCATCTTAGAGGTGATTTCTTAACAGAAATCTAACTGTCCAAATCATGATGAAAGTCATCAAAACAGAAAAATAATTCTTTAATGATCAAACTTTTCATTCCAAACTATGAAATTTTCAGTATCACCCCGCCCTCTTGAATATCATGAAGTTTTGGAAATTATAAACAAATTCTAGAGGGTTGGAAGCATTATAATGTGTGGGAAGTGTTTGTAAACCTGCCGAGACATTGAACATGTTTGTTGGTAGTGGGTAAATGCACTCATGATACCAAGGCAACTTTGTCGGGGTACTGAATAGGCCTATTGGCAACGAAGAAATGCCAGGTTTAAGAAGATTCTCAGGTATGTCTTTTGATTTGATCAAGAATGAAGATTTTTTTATCATGAATGTACAACTCTTGGACAAGATAAAGGTACTAGAGTGGGTTAAATGACATCCCTGCCGAGGCTATGGATGCCTATTGGCAACAATGGCCCTGTCAACGATATCAAATTCAACTGTATAAACATCGCTACACCTATAATCTAAATAAGATACCAGATTACATTTTCAGATAGAAATACATCTAATGCTAAAATGCGTTATTTTTTGAGTTATGATTGGAATGCTTGATCTGTTGTTAACTATTTCTAAAAATTTATTTCATTTGAGCCCCTGACATGATTATTTTGGTGATGCAAAGATAACTGCTTCACCCAGCGTGTCGCCATTATTGGCAGCCACCTATTTTGTCGACTTTTATCACAATTAAAATCATCACAAAGAGATTATATCTTTCTGTAGCTGCCACTTCCTTACATTTATAAACTCTTATGTTTTATGGGCTTCGGGGCGATGATTGGGCTAAACTTATCTTATGCATTTTTCATTTGTTTTGTTTAAAATTCATGACTGCAAGCATGAAATTTAAACAAAAACTTTGCTTGGGTAATTATTTTGCAGTTTGTGTTTTTCTTATTTCATTTTACCAAAGAAACTACACCTTGAGGAAACCCATATGCTACTAAGCTTCAAGTTTTATAAACTCATTAATTAATTCACTTCCACAATTTTTATGTATTATGGGTATCATGACTTAATCAGTTATATGCTTGAACGTTTGGTTCTAATTTTTTAAATGTATGAATGCGCAAAATAGTGGATTAACATTTGATGTGTGCTTCATGCTCTCAACAGTCATATCAACTTTCATGTTGCTTGGTACAGGTTTGATGTACCCATGACTACACCTCACCCTGTTGTCCTGTGCATTAATGAACCCATTCATTATTTGAATTGGCATTCGATAGTAGTCGATGGTTTGATATTCATTATGGGTAATGGCTCATAGTTCTGCACGCCCTCTGGTTTTATGTTTTTACAAACTCATTTTATCAAGCATGACAATCTCCAAGCTTCGTAGGTATCAATCCCTTTTAGTTTTCACAGACCTCTCTCTACTACTCGTTTATTGGAAGCCTAAGTCTCCCTCTCGTGATATCTATTGTGTCTATTTCATAGTGTCCCTGGCCCCTGTGGTTCGAATCGAACTGAATGGTTGTCAATCCCTTCTTTACCATGATGATGCCATAGATGATTTGAAGGCTCACGATTGGGATATCTTCCTTAGGAAATTCAAAGGTTACAACCTTGTGGTCACACAGGCCTTTGCGTAAACATTTTATGGGTTTAGGGCCAAGGTTGGGATGTGCAATTGGAGGTCACAAAGGACTCTATAGCCCAAGAAACAGGACTCCCACAGGAAGGCGAAAAGTGGTTTAAAAATGCCAAAATGGAGGATGTTCCATGGAGTTGGTTCATGGTCTCTTGCGAGTCTACCTGTTGCCCTAAAGGTATCCATATTAACCTCCTGAAACCTTGATGGCATGGCCTTATTTTGATTTTGAAACAGTTTATAACATGCGAGGGAAGGTATGGTTTGGTCTTTTTATACCACATCTGAGTGTTGATGTTATTCATAGGGTTTAAATTGAACATGTCGTTCTACTTGTTAATGAACCTATATAAAATGTAAAAACATTATAAGAGACAAAGCATGAACCCTTTGTCAAGCCTCTTTCATCACAGGCTTATACAAATCTTGTTTATTTCGCACCTGTCACAAATCGGGGACACTTGGGAAAGTTTCCTGAATCAAAACGGTTTTACCCAACCCGATAGAATAGTGAACCTGCCTTTAAATGTAAACCCCAATTCTGATAGTCCCGTGACCAAAAGTCAGGGTTTCAATTCACATATTGACTAGGAATTTAATGAACCAGTCTCCGTTGCTTTGAAAAATTCCCGAGGTAAGAAACCACGATGTATTTTCTTGCCCAGCAAATCATTGGAATAGGTAATGGATGTGTTGAAAGAAATTATTTCCCCTACTCCTTCTTTTGAGCTTAATCAGGGCCATGGTGACAAACCCATTGTAAAGAAAATTAGTAAGGGTAATAAACGACAAAGCTCAGATTTGAATTTTATGAATAAGAGATCTGGTCGATTAATATCTAGGAGTTTAAGGAATCGAAAAAAGGATCATTTGAGCTCGATCTCTACGATCGAGGTCAATGATCATTGTTTATATGAAGAGATCAATGATTTCCTTGCTCAGGAAGATCCAGACAACCAATGTCTCAAGAATGAAATTGTTGGTCAAGATGAGAAGTATGACTTTGTGTCTAGATTACCCCCATTTCTGAAAGGCCAAGAGGGATTTGCTGGCATTATCCATGACTTGAAACAATCCACAGGGAAGCACAAAATACTCGTTGTTGAATATATTCCACCTCGGCCTGCTATAGCACCGGTGCATTGTGATAGTTGTTTTGATTGGGTAGAACGCTATTACAAGGACATACCTTTGTTACAAGTACAAGTAAAACATCTGGATGCTCGAAATTCTCTACTTGAACGAGAAAACCAAGATTTGAAAGAACGCACAGAAATGGCAAATAAAAGGCCCAAAATATCCGGTAATATAATCATCAAAAATGAAACCAACTTCAATGCCATCATTCATTCAAAACTGTCTGATCCTTCACTGTCCAATTTCTAAATGGTAAAATTGATTTTTTTTCATTTTGTTTCATTTTATGTTGTTATGAAAGTCAAAATAGGAACATTTAGTTTTGATTTTCTTTGTTAATATAAGACTAGCTACAAAATCTTTGATACTGTAGCCAGTCTATTTTTGAGTATTAGTTAGCATTGTTTTCTAAATATCAATTTTGTTTTTTCTATCTACAGGAAAACGATAATTATGATGTTGTTTACATGGAGAAACCATCTTGGATCATACGCTCTATTATTCAATAGTTTCTTTCTTTTATGTTGATAAAACTTTGTTTTTATTTTGACAAAACAACTCCTACAGGAGTGGTTTCATGTTGTACTATTTTTGTAAAAACTATCTATTTTTGGGGAATTTCACTCTATCTTGCATGATAGGAGTTTGTGAATCCTAAACTAGTTTAAATTGTGATCATTCTTAGTAGTGAAGACAACTTTTTTGGGGATACATTATGGACATGTGATTTGGAGAAATGATATGGAGAAGCTATTCACCATTGGCTTTAGACCTGTGTGATGCTTACCCTATTATGTTATTCTATTGCCTTGATCTTATGAGATACTATTATGTTTGATGCAGCTTTAGTCTTGTCATCATACGGTGTTTCATATTGTTAAGTATTTAGATGTTGTCTGTAATTTGTTATTCCATTTTACATATGTGATCAATCTACCATTTGATTATTGTCGATTTATTCTAGATATTAAATGATGGATTATATTAATACTTTGAATTGAGTTTCCCTTCATCCTAAGTTATTTATTATCATGAGATCATAAGATTTTTACAATTATCATTTTGATGTCATATTCTCACTCCGACACATCAAACAATTTCTATGAATTTATTCTGGAAATATTAGCATTGTTCTGTCACAGGTTTCCCTCACATGCAGGACAATTAGGAGCTCAAATTACACAGGAAGATAAATTCAGTTTAATCGATTAGTTACAGGTTAGTTTACTTGTCATTTAGTTGAATTATTTATTAATGAAATAAGGACAACTTGAATTAGTTTTGACTGTTTATCTATTCTTATTTCAATTACATTTGTTTAATATTCATTAGTTTTAGACTTTTAAATATTCAAAAGAAAATAGAAAAAAGTATGTGATTTCTTTATCTCTTTTATAAACGCTTTCAAGGACATCAATTTCGCAAGATATTAAATAAATCTTGCAAGTTGTATATACATTGTTCATAACCATATGTACATAATCATGTTTCTATTTTGAGATTTGTAATTATTAAACTTATATTATTAGTATCATAGCTTTATAGTTTCTTTTCTTTGATTATTTTTAGGACT
Organism: Picea engelmannii; assembly: GCA_009831015.1. Classification (NCBI taxonomy): domain Eukaryota; kingdom Viridiplantae; phylum Streptophyta; class Pinopsida; order Pinales; family Pinaceae; genus Picea; species Picea engelmannii. The sequence continues at coordinate 50,774 of ML836972.1, read as the reverse complement.
TTAGTTGGCCAACAGAGCCATTAAACCCGTCAAGTTGTTTCATTCCAAATGACTTGGGTTATTTAGACAACCCCGATCCAGATTTGACCTTCTATTTGACGGCGTGTCACTTACACCTGTCAACAAATAGTTCTCAGCTCATAGTGAATTTTTAGCTCTTCTAACCTATTCCAAACGTTGGTCTTATGCATTGTGTCAAAAGATTTCCTAAAGTCGACGAAACAACAAATGATATTGGTTTTATTGTTCCAACACTCCTCTGTAATGATCCTAAGCGTGACAAGGTGGTCCATTGTTGAATGATAGCCTCTAAAATTGGCTTGGCCTTTAGCTCTTTTTCCATGACTTTCTAGCCACATGCTTATCTTCTTTTCCAAAATACTGCCATATAGCTTGGCTATAATGGGGCTAATCATAATGGTCCTATAATTAGATGGATTTATCTGATCCCCACTTTTAAAAATAGGTACAATGAGGCATTGAGTCCAAGGTTTTGGAAATCCATACTTAACTACTAAATTGAAGAGCTTGTGTATGTGAGGGATTAGAAAAGGCCCTCCAATTTTTAATATTTCATATTGGTAGCCTTTGATGTCCTTAGATTTCCAAGACATTACAAGAATCGTAAAGATTGCTAAGATAGGAATTTCACTATCTCATCCTATCATTTTCTTTATTTTTATGAGTTAAAATTTGCCTCCAAAATTTCTTTGGATCTAACTTAGATAGGTGCAAAAAACTCTCTTGATTTTTATTTATGTAGTGTCTTTTTTTCCTTTTAATTATGGATTTGTATCTATTAATGTTACCATATTTCAAGGACTCATTAGAGACATCCCTCTTGGATTTTCTAGCAATTTTACACTAGTTATCATACAAGGGTTGACAATTCTATTATTCTTTTAACACAACACTTCTATAGAGAATTTTTTTATGGAGGTAGAGAGGGTTGTTGTAAAATTATGATAGATTTCTTCAATATTGTTCTTATATGATAGAATATTTAATTTAGTATTTAAGTCCTTTAGCAAGAGATTAACTTTATTTTTGTCAAAAAGAAAGTGCCTTTGATTATCAGAATTATGTTCAAGCACATAATCCACAACACTACTACCCAACCCACCCATACAAGTTATTTAGTTAGATTTTGATCACTTCATTAAACCATTGCATTAAAATCTCCTACGAGGAGGACACTACATTCATTTTTCAAACTATAAATATAAATATTAACATTATTGAAAATTTGAAATTCTCATTTCCAAATTTTTCATCATAAAGAAAAATATATAATGAATTTAATTTTATTAATAAAACAAATTAAAATGAATTTATTTATCATTATTTAAAAATTATTACTTCACAAACATATTTAAAAAATATAAAAAATATATATATTTCAAAAATAATAAGAATAAGTAAATCCAAACATCATATAAGAGGATTGCCATGAGTTTTTTTTTTTTCTGGTTTTGAAAAGAGAGGAGAGATAATAGCAAAGCATATTATCTAATATAATATATTGAAGTTTATATGTTTGGTGTGAAATAATAATTTTTATTAAGATATATCTATATATAAATAATTAGAAAATGTAAAAATATTAAAAATATTTAATTTAATAATAAATATTTTTTTAAAATAAATATATATAATATATAAGAGTAATCATATATATATCAATTATTTTTTAATTAAAATTTTATTTACAAATAAAAAAATTTATAATTAAAAATTTATTAAGATTTAAATGTAAATAAATCATATTTAATAATGCTTTTTAAATTTACATTTTTTCTTTAACATGTTTCACATTTTTTTTTTTTATCATTTTCTTTTTATACCAAGTTTTTCCGCCTTAGTTGTCTTTCTACATACAATTGGTCACTCAAACTAAGATAGATTATGCTTTTTCTAACTTGGTTTCCTATCGGGCGAGGTAGGTTCTCATGCTTCGTTCATGCTTCGTTTTTATTGCAAAAGACTATTATGGTTTTTATAATATTTAGGCATCTATGTATATTGTTAATATTTTGTTTTTATTAAAAAATTAAGTTTCTTCTTAAAATAATAATAGAAAATAGAACTTCCATTAAATTTATTTTTATAATAAAAAATAAAAACTCAAAAAAATTTAATTATAATTTGGGTAGGTAAGTTTTCATATTTTTTGTTGCAAAAGATTATTATGGTTTTTATGATATCTAGATATCTATGTAGATCTTGTTTATATTAATATAATTTTTCCTTACTTAAAAAAAATTATATATATATATAATAAATAAAAATTCCGAAATTTTTTTATAATAAAAAAAAAAAAAATCAATTTTTTTTTTTAATTTTGTTTACAATTAATTTTAATGAGTGAAGATTTCTAGAGATTTAAATGTTAATAAGTCATCTTTAATAGTTATTTTAATATTTACACTTCTTCCCAAAAAAACCTCATTGTTAACTATAATTATATTTATTGATACTGATGATGATGATGATGATGATGATGATGATGATGATTATCATCTACTAAGATTGATTGGTCTATCGGACCTTAAAAAGGTAAATGATTACTTGTGATTCTTTAGAATTTTACTTGTAATTCTTTATGTATAGCTATAGAATTGGAAATTACCCCAAACTTTAAAGTTTTATCAAAATTCAAAATAATTCAAAATGAATTTCAAAATATATTAATAAACTTTAATTACAATAAAAAGAAATTTAACTACTTTTGATTTATGTATAGAAATAGAATTCTAGATCACCCCAAAAATTGAAATATATTATACAATATTAATATTTAAAGTTTTATCAAAATTCAAAATGGATTTCAAAATATATTAATAAAATTTAATTACAATAAAAAAATATTAATAAACTTTAATTACAATAAAAAGAAATTGAACTACTTTTTCTTTATGTATAGCCATAAAACTCTAAATCACCCAAAAAATTGAAATAGATTATACAATATTAATATTTAAACTTTAAATTTTTATCAAAATTCAAAATAATTCAAAATGGATTTCAAAATATATTAATTATAGGACCTTTAAAAGGATCATGAGTGTCTCAAATTCCTATTTATTATTATCCTTCTGGTCTCTATCCCTAACAATAATTTTTTTGTTTCTAATTATTGTTCATTTTCCTTTTTTCCTGGCTTTTTTCACCTTTTGAACTTACTTAATTCAGCTTGGTCTTCGGGAATGAGGTCTTCATTTATAAATATTCGTGACCCTTTTAAGCTAGGAGATTTACTAAGTATGCTATATTTATGGTCATTACAACTTACTTTGACATGGATCAACCTATCTTTATGATCAATTATTTTTCCTAGCGTCTTTGCTTCTATCATGTAAGTTGTATCAATTTGTGATTTATTTTTTAATTCTTCTTTTACTATTGCTAGCGCTTCTATCATGTAAGTTGTATCAATTTATGATTTATTTTTTAATTCTTCTTTTACTATTGCTAGTGTATCCTCCTCTTGTTGTTCTTTTATACCAAAAATTATGAGGTTCAAGGCTCTTTTGTTATGTTCATGGTCCATTTTGATTAGCTTATTCATTTCCTCTTTGATGAGTTTGATATCCAATTTGTTTTCCATATTACTGAGGGTCAAATTGTTGGTTAGTTTTTCTTCTAGCTCTTTAATCCTATCTCTCAAGTTGTAATTTTGTTCAACCCCTCCTTCTTGGGTTGATTGTTTATGTTTTTCCATTTCTTGAATTCTATACTGCATTGTCTGCAATTCACTCTTGAACCCTAAGAATCTATCCTCTATTTGAGTTTGAATGGTATCTTTAATTTTGTTATCAATCATTGCCTCTAGCTCTATTTGGAGTTTTACGTCTCTTTCTTCACTCCTTTTTTCTAATGTTTTTAACTTTATTTGGATTTTGGCATCTTTCTCTTCTCTTCTTTTTTCTACTGATTCCATATAATCGTAAAGGATCTCAAGGGTGATTTTGGGGGGGCTCCCCTTGTTAGGATGAGTTTTGGAATAGGTGGTGGAGTGCTCATATTGAAAAGAAGAGAACAAAAAAATGTAACAATTAATATTATGGATTGACTTTGTCTCTCAAATCAACTTTTACTTATGAAACTTAAAATAAATAATAAATAAAACATATTTAAATCTCTTTATGTAAAATTAAAATTGAATCAAAGTAAAAAGTGACTCACCTCATTTTAGATGTCCAATTGCTCAACCCATTGAAGAAGCCAAAAATAATTTCCTAAAACCCCATAGAAGTCCGGAGAAAACCTGAGTAAAAAAAAAAAAAAAATCAAAGAGAAGTATTATTCTCATTCAAAACCCCAGAGAAGTCCGGAAACACCTGGGTAAAAAAGGTAAAAATCAAAGTTATTCCCATTCAAAACCCCAGATATAAAATCTTAGAAATAAATTATCTCCTTAAAAAAAAAAAAAAAATTTCCCATTCAAAACTGCAGAGAAACAGTATTCGCGTTCTAAAATAACCACAAACAAATAATTTAAAAATCATAAAACCACCCAAGAGTATTCTCGTCGTACAAGTATTATTAATCATGACCGTGGGAATTTACTCATCATATGACATCTCTTTTTAAATAAGTTTAAATTTATAATCTATCAATAAATTAGCTAAGTCTATTCAGATACGAGTGTTATTAATCATGACGGTGGGAATTGACTCATCATATGAGAATTTTTTAAAATAAGTTTAAGTTTATGGTTTTTTTAAAGGAAAAATAAAAATAAAGTATTAATAAATTTTTAATTATAATAATAATTATAATTATTTTATTAATTTAAAATTTATATAAGTAATATTAATCATTAATAATGTTAATAAATTATAATTAAAATGTAATTTTTTTTAAATAAAACTAATAAAAATTAAAATAAAATTATTTGTATATTAATTTTCAATTATAATAAATTATAATTAAAATGTAATTCTGTTTAAATAAAACTAATAAAAATTAAAATAAAATTATTTATATATTAATTTTCAATTATAATCATATTTATAAAGAATTTAAATAATTGTAAATATTAACCATCAAAAACACATTCTTTAAACATAAATTTATTTAACAAATATAAAACAATACTAGGCAAAATTGAATGCTTATGTACAGTACATAAAGGATAATGCTCATCTATGGTTTTTTTTGAGAGGAAAGGGTCTGCGGCTAGGGTTTGACCTGGCTATATCTTTCTCTTCAAATATAAAACAATACTAATAATACTCTTTCAATTTTCAACTATTACTATATTTATAAATAATTTATACCATATCAATTTTATTATATTTATAAATACTTTATAAATATCAATTTTATCATTAACTCAACGTGCAATTTTCAATAATAAATTGAAAATAATATATAATACATTATAAAATAATTCATTTTCTTTAATCAAAATAATAACAAGTTGTAAATTTATTTTTTATTTTGATACTTCTCTAAAGTTATGAAGGGGAATAATACTTTTCTTTGGGTTTGAAAGAGATTTTTATTTCAAACATTATATTTCTATGGTTTTGTATGGGAATAATACTTCTATGTAGTTTTGGAATTTATTTTTTAAGAGAATAATCTCTCGAGTTGTGAACTCTCAAGGAATAATCTCTGATGTTTTAGAAAAAAAATTTAAGAGAAATAGTTGGACGGATGTTCATAAAACCAGAGCCTGTTTGAATTTTTCTTAATATTTAAAAGTTTAATAAGTAAAAGTTGATTTTAGAGATAATAATTATTATCAATTAGAAAACTTATTTTTCATTTTTAAAGTCAATCCAAAATAACAATTATTACTTGTTTTCTCTTCTTTTCAAGATGAGCACTCTACCACCTACTCATCCTGTCAGGGCCCCTAAAGTCACCCTAGAAAGCCTTAACTCCAAATAGAGTTAGAATCATTAGAAAAAAGGACCGAAGAAATATAGGTAAAACTCCAAATAAAGCTAGAAGTAATGTAAATTAGACTCTTGGAAGATATGATTCAAACTCAGATAGAGGATAGATTCTTAGGGTTCAAGAGTCAATTACAGACAATGGAGGATAGGATTCAAGAAATGGAAAAACAAAAACAATCAACCCAATAAGGAGAGGTTGAAAAAAATCACAACTTGAAAGATAGGATTAAAGAGCTAGAAGAAAAACTAACGAACAATTTGACCCTCATTAATCTAGAAAATAAATTAGATATCAAACCCATCAAACAGCAAATGAATAAGCTAATCTAACTGGACCGTGAGAATAATAAAAGAGTCTTGAACCTCATAAGTTTTGGTATAAAAGAACAACAAGAGGAGGATACACTAGCAATAGTAAATGAAGAATTAAGAAAATAAATCACAAATTGAAACAACTTATCTCATAGAAACAAAGAGGCTAGGAAAAATAATTGATCATAAAGATAGGTTGATCTATGTCAAACTAAGTTGTAATGGCTACAAATATAGCATACTCAGTAAATCTCTGAGCTTAAAAGGGTCAAGAATATTTATAAATGAAGACCTCATTCCCGAAGACCAAGTTGAATTAAGGAAGGAAGTTCAAAAGGTAAAAGAAGCCAGGAAAGAAGGAAAATGAGAAATAATTAGAAATTGAAAAGTTATTGTTAGGGATAGAGACTAGAAGGATAATAATAAATAGGAATTTGGGACACTCAAGATCCTTTTTTGGAACTGTTGTGGTTTTCCATGGTGCAAAGGTCATATGATAAGTTGGATCCCAAATTATATTGATATTATTTTTCTAGTTGAAAAATGGGAACTTGAAGAGTCTAAGATCCCTAACATAAAAGGACTTCTCTTGTGATCGACATGGAACAAAAATTCCTACCATAGAGGGATGGGAGGCATAGATTGTTATATTAGAAAGAGCATTTCTCCTCACATTCAACTTCATAATATCGACCCTCTCAATCAATACATTTGGATAGAAATTTCAGACATTAATGCTAAGAAGATGTATATAGCAATTTTTTGTTGTGCACCTATTGATTCTACTTTTTATAAGAAAAGAAATCTAGATAGAAATTGTCCCTATAATAATTTGGAACAATATATTTATAGTTTGAAAAATGAAGGTAGTATACTTCTTCTAGGACAATTTAATTCTAGTATTGTAACTAACCAAGCTACTCTTTTAGGCAATGGCTCCAACCATAATCCTTTATGGATAGATGAGGACCTTGTTTTAGCTAATAGCTACAAAAGAAGCTTTGAAGACCTAAATGAGAATTCTTTTGGTACTTAGTTGGTCAAGCTCTGCAGCTCTCAAGACCTAATAATTTGCAATGGAGTAATGAAGTGGTCAAAATCCAACTAGATGACTTGTATTCATGGGCTGGGTAGTAGTGTCGTAGATTTTGTATATCTGATATCCTCGTTTCCAAACAAATAATAACTTTTGACCTTTTAAATGACCATGAACCCGATTTTGATCATAGGAATTTAACCCTAACTCTAAACTTTTCCATGCACAAGAGCACCATTAAAGAGAATTATAATAATCAAGGGCAACTTCTCTTTGACAAAAGTAAATTTGACATTTTCTTAAAGTATTTAAATAGTAAATTACATCTGATAACTTATAAGGACAACATTGAAGACCTCTATCATAATTTTACAACTACCCTTTCCACTTCTATTAATAATTTCTCTTTCGAGGTGTCTTGTAAAAAGAATAATAGAACGACCAACCCTTGGTATGATAAAGAATGTAAAATTGATAGGAAAGTCATTAGGGATGCTTCTAATGAGTCCTTAAAACTTGATAAGATCAATATGTACAAATCCCTAATTAAAAGAAAAAAAATGTACTATATCAATAAAGGAAAGAGCAACTTTCACAACTATCTAAGCTTGATCCTAAAAAGTCCTAGAGGAAAATTCTAATCTGAAACACTAAAGAAAATAATATGTTTCCCTCAAGGGGCTGGAATTCCTGCCTTAAAAGTATTTATGAGTTCCTTAAAAGTATTTACGAGTTCCCTAATTCCATGGACACCATTCCTATTGACTCTATAGAGGAAGAAGTTTTTTCTTTGGATAACATAGAGTTAGGGGTTAAGCGACTTGCAAATGGGAAAGCTAAGGACATTGAAGGCTACTAAGACGAAATTTTTAAAATTTGAGGGCCTATCCTCATCCCTCACATACACAAGTTCTTCAATTTAGCAGTGAAGTCGGGCTTCCCTAATGTAGTGTACCTATTTAAAGAACCAAGAGGTTTAACGCGCTCTTGTAATATTTTGTACACTCTTTTAATAATAAACACATGCCAATATAACCACATGCATTTAAGCACAATTAAACACATTTAAAATACAGAGTGAAACATATCTCGTTACTGCTA
>ML836972.1:17972-42316 GCA_009831015.1 Picea engelmannii | reverse complement strand
TCTTCAAACCACAATCACCTCCCTCACCTGGAGAGAGGTTACACACAAGCTAAGCACGAGTTCACACTGGCCAGTAAGCCACGCGCAGTCCAGCACTGCGTGGCCACAACATCCAACTGGAAAACAAACACGGGCTTCCCAAATAGGCTCAGCAATCACGAAATAGACCCACTGTTTCGGTTTTCGGGATTTCACAAGGTGTACAGAGATTCCACTCACAGGATTGACGGTTCAAACAGAATGTACGGGCTATCTCAGAATGACACAGGCCTTTTTCCGGTTCGGAGGATGAAAAAACTTTCTGGAACAAACACAAACTTTTTCCCAAAGTCTACACAGGCTTCCGGTTCAAGGGGTGTACGGTTCAGAAGATGCACGAGGGTATCTCTGCAAAGGTTCGACCCATTCACGCTCAGACAGTCCCGGTCGAATCCCGGAGGAACCTCCGCAGCAGTTGACGGAAATGGGAGCGGAACCCCCAACACGGCTTTCTTCGGCAGTTTTAACTGCATGCACATGGGTTGACACTTGTCACCCATGAAGCTCGTTCCTTCACATTTGGAAGTCACTCGTCCTTCCAAAGAACTTAGGGTAAAATAATATGCACATGGCTCTTTTGGAAATAATATTAAAATAGTATTCCAGGCCTAAGCCCCCTAGGCTTAGCCCCTAGGTTCAACACCCAGCCCCTTTTTCCCACCTTCCAGCCCTTAATCCCTTGCCCACTCTGTGGACGCTCAGTCCCCCATCACTCTTTCATCGTGGTCGGTCTTCACCTTGCATTTTTTTTATATTTTATTGAAGTGCTGCATACATGCAGATACAAAATCCAGGCCTGTGGCCTTCTATCCTTAGGCTCTCTGGCCTAATCAAATACATAAGCCTACCGGCTTATACAAAACTTGGCTCACCAGCCTATAACACATATTTACAATCTCTTTCAAAGCATGGTTTACATCGGGGCTCGGCCTTGGGGACACTACACCTAAACCCTGGATGCAAAGCCTCATTGTTCCTATTTTTAAAAATGGGGATAAAAACATTCACTCTAATTATAGGACCATTATGATTAGCCTGATTTTAGCCAATCTTTATGGAATTATTTTGGAAAAGAAGATTAGCCTTTAGCTAGAAAATCACAGTAAAAAAGATAAATGCCAAGACGTGTTTAGGATATGTCATTCAATTATGGACCATCTTCTTACCTTTAGGATCATTCCAAAGGAGTTTCGTAATACTAAAACCAATATTTTTTGTTGTCTTGTTGACTTTAGAAAATATTTTGACATGGTTCCCAGGAAAAACCTTTGGAATAGGTTGGAAGAGATAAAAGTACCTTTCGAGTTGAGGGATGTTGCAATAAGACTGTATGAGAATGTTATTACTAAGTTTAAGAATATTGAGGGATGGTCAAAAGAGTTTAAATGCAATATTGGAGTCAAGCAAGGTTGTCCCTTGTCCCCTACCCTTTTTGGCATATACATTGACAAGTTAGAAGTTTGCTTGGAAGAAGCATGTTATGTTGGCCCTACTCTCATTGGTATAGTCATCAATATTCTTCCTTATGTTGATGATATCATTCGTAGGGAAAGGAATCCCCATGATCTTGAAAACCAACTAATAATCCTCAAGGATTTTTTCTCCAATATGGGTATGACTGTTAATACTGACAATACTAAGGTCATGATCATTAAATCAATCATATCACTTATGATACCTTCGTTTATGATAATAACAACTTGCAGGAAGTGACTTCATACAAATATCTTGGAATTGATATTCACCACAAGCTCAACTAAGTTATAGCATTGAGAAAAAGATTATTGGGGGATGGAAATCTTATTATGGACTTGAAAACAATTGTAAATCAGTCTATCTTTGGATACGGGATAAGAATAAACTCATCTTTGACACTCTTGTTACACCTGTTATTTTATATGGATGTGAAGTATGGGGATGCAATATCTCTCGTTAATCCTAGAGAAAGATAGAGAAAATATAAAAGAATCTTATTATAGCACAAGTTGCAAGTTGGGAAAATCCTGACCCAAACACAAAATAAAGTGCTACAAATTGGGAATCCTACACCCAATGTCACCTCAATGTAGGTCCTGCACTTCAAGGGTGACTAGGTCACTCTAGGGAGGTGATCTTGGTGACCCTAGGGGGAAAGAGATGTAAATGAATGGATATGGAAGTGAAACCCTTAGAATTCAAGTCTGAGTGGAAAGATATGTGGAAAGGGATGCCTTGTAATTCAAGTGATTGTTTACCCAATGGTGTAGCACCTCTCTGGATGATTGTACCTGCCTGAGACACAATAAAATCCAACTTGCAATGATATATGTTAGTGTGGATCAAAAAGTTAATCTTGTTGTCCCTAATTTGAAGCAGTAGATGGAAATTTATATCAGCAAGTAAAACATTCAAGTTGACATGTAAAGCATAAGATCAATCAAAAATATTATCAATGAATATGACAATTAATTATGATTGAAAAATGGAACTTTGAGGCCGAATAAAGCAAGTTGCTACAACATGTATTTTATGCATAAAATTGCAACCTTATGGTTGTATATTTCATTCACTTTTATCAGCAAATTACACCATCAAAATATGCCAACAATTAATCCAAAATATGTGCCCTAGTTAGTAGATTTAGTGAGAAAAGTTTGAGAGCTAGTCTAGGGTCAACTTAGGAGTTAACAAAGAGTTAGTAGCTAGGGTTATGCAGCCCTAATGGTTGTATGTTAAAGTTTGTAACATCAATTTAAGTAGTGGGAGAGAGGAGACGCCCTAGTAGGGGAAGAGTCCTCTCAATGTGGCAAACCTGCTCCAAGCAGGAGATCTTTCAAAAGACAAAATTTCATGTTTTCCAAGGCAATGATTTTATATCTCCAATGCAAAAAAGAAATGACTAGTGCCTTTAAATATTGGGTTAATGGAGTCAAGTAAATGAACTAGAGATGCTACTTCCTTTGGGGTGTAAATCCTCTTACTTCCCAAGGAAAGTACCTCTATTTAGGGTTTGAGAATGAGGGGTGTAAATCCTCTTACTTCCTCAAACAAACCCTTGGAACATCAATTATCTTCAAGAAATAAATGATGAAGACTAGAGTGGGGGTTTAAATTATCTTACTTCCCACTTATCTCCTATAAAGATAATCCTTGACTTGAAAAAAAATGATAGCATAAGAGTAAAACCCATACAAAATCAAGAAGATGATAAGACAATCCACCATAAAAGATAGAAAGCATTCATCCAAGGCTAGAGCCTCACTCCTCCATCAACAATTCCCAAGATATATCCACAAAAAAGTGCATTTAAGAGAAAAATATGCCAAGTATAGCGAAAATTTCAGATCAAATCTTCTCACAAGAGGGAGTATTATGTCCAAATGATATCTTATGATCTCTTATTTATACAAAATGTCACCAAGGTGACTTGTCCACATATTAAGGGGTAAAACACAATACTAAGGGTCAAAAACCCTAATATTTCCTCATTTAACAAAGTAATATTAAACAATTCATTTAAAATTTCACTTTTGCACATATAAAACCCTAATTTTACATGGATGTCACCCCTTTAGGGGACGTTTTGCCACTTGGGACAAGTCATTGGTGTTGGAGAAGCTATGGTAGGCCTTCAAAGGCCACATGTTAGGCATATATGCAATCTCATCATGGCCAAGGCATCATGCTCCTAAAAAATCCCATGTGTCAAAGAGTGGCAATACCACCACCAAACCCTAGCCCCCAAATATGAAGTCAAGCTAAAAAAGAAGATGTTTTTCCCCTCCAAGGTAAATCGTTTGTAATGTGAGGGTTGGGCTAGGTATTCCACATCACCTTCTAGGTATTCAATATTTCATCTCTGTGATCTGGCCCGTGGGCCCTTAGCCTCCAACCTGTGGGCTTGTAGCCCCATGGAAGCCCAAGTTAGGATTGTTCTCCCAAAATTGTCCACCAACTAGGTCCTGCAAAGACAAATGAGCACACCCTCCAAGGATATCAAGTCATAACATCATGATAAGTGAATCCAATCAATAAATTATCCACCTAAGCATGTGCATCAAAGATCACTATATCGAACAATTAATTTCTCAAGGACACTATGTGACTTGTCAAGATTGAATATGGGAGGGTTGACGAGGTGTCCAATTGAGTAGATCTTTCCCTAATTCAAGGAGAGTTTCCAAGAGATCCCTCTCTAAGCCATGTAAAGTGGATGAAGTGGTTGGGATCAAGACTCAATGGGCATAGGGCTCATGACATATAAGGGGTCATAGTGTCTCATTCATGGGTGCCTTTGTAGAGGGTTGTGTGGTACCTTTGTCTGCAATGCATTTTTTCCAAACCCATTAATTGTCATTATTTTATTGTTTCTTAATTTTAAGGAGAGGTTGAAGGTCACTGCCCTAACATGCTAACCAGATAATGACAATGTCACCCAAAAACACTTAGTGGAAATGAGAATGTTGGCTTGTGATGAGACCCCCTTTCTCTCAACCATGTAACTGAGATCAATTGCCCTAGTTTGGTGACAAGATGATGGTAATGCCATACAACTAGATATTCACGGACGTGATAGGTCAGCTCATGATAAGACCTCCTATCCTTCAACTAACCTTTTAAGCATTCTTTATTATATTTTGGGTCCCCTTTACTCAAATATTATAAGTGTTTCATTACTTTCTTGGGTGATCTCTGGGCGAAGCATCTAGAAGGTTCATACAAGGCTTTTATCTTTTACCCAACATCAATCCCTCTGGGCCTTAAACCTCCTCTTCCCATAGAATGAGGGACAACCCCTTCTTGGGTCAATACACCCTAAAATCCCAAGAGATAAGGAAATGGAGGGGAACAATGATGGAAAGTGGTAAGTATGGTCAGGAATGGTATGATGGATCTTTAAGGGAGTTCCCAATAGAAAACCCATCCCCAAGGAAAGCCACTTACTAGGGAACAATGTCAACCACCAAGGTGAAGCAGGGAAAAAGGCATAATTTCCAAGCATATATCATGAAATCTAAGATACAACATACTCAATTGGATTAAATATTGAAATGATGCTCACCATAATACTAACTTGTACCTCATGGAGAAAGGCCCACTACCTTTCGGAAGCCAGCTGATGTGGTGGATGCCATCTGAAAATCTGTGACCATCCATGGTGGTGAGAAAGTTTCCCAACTATGCAAAAGGGTATTGATGGCCATGTAGTCTTCTTTGCACTCCATATATGCAACCTAAGGGCCTCGAGACATAATCTCCTTAGTTATCCACCAAATGGGGATAACAAATATTATAACCTATAATCTCAAAATTAAAGGAAATATGCCATATCCCATCCTCCTCTTAGTGGAAATATTTCCCCCCGTTGAGAACATGACTATGAATAGATACCTAATGTATAAGAACAAGTTAAACAACATGGAATACAAGAGGCTTACTAAAATTTCTTCAAAATCCAATCGTAACCACCTTCGAATCAAGCGAGGATGGCATAAAGATGGCTAGTCTTGGCTAACCTATTGGGGAATCATGGAAGACACCATTCTGCAGAATAAGGATACTATTAAAAATATCATTAAATCAAAATTTAAGGAGAAATTGTCTTTTGATAAAGAGTTAGAGGAAAAAATAAAATTAAGGTATTATAAGGATGTAATCAACCCTAATCTAGAAGATCAAAATTATCTCTTTGTTTTGACGAGTGTAAAGAAAAAAATAATCATTTCTAAGATAAGAACACTGACCATTGGTTAATTCCTAAAACACCATGGGATGAAAGAGTGTGTCACCTTTGTGGCACTAAGAAGGTTGAAGATGAAAAACACTTTATCTTATATTGTTGAGCCTATACCCAGATTAGATCTCAATTTCAAAATATTTATCACATAACCAACCTTCCTAACCTTTTAACTCAACAAACTATCATGATCTTGGAAAGATTCTCTTAATGTTTTTTGAGCACAAAAACAAAATTCTAAAGAATTCCAAGTAATATCTTACCCTCTTAAGGGCTAATAGACCAATTCAGTCTCAGTGGACGTTAATCATCATCATCATCAATATAAATCACAAAAAATTAATATAAGTATTTAATGAATTAATATTAATTATAATGATGGTAATTTTATTAATAAAGAAAATTATGTATAATGTTTTATAAAATAATTCAATTTTTAACATTAAAAATAATAATTAAAAAGTAAATTATTCATTTATTTACAATTATAATATAACTTAGAAAACATTAATTTAAAAGATAAAAATTCAAATAATAATAATATTTTTAATTAAAACTATATCTATAAATAATTCAAATAATTGTCTTATGAGAACTATCCTAAATACCATTAGGATTGTAATGAGAAGTGATTCATTGTCATTGAAATATATATTCAAATAAATAACAAGTAAGTAATAATAATATAATAATATATTTTTAAGGTCACGACCAAGTCACATCAAATTGGTGTATATGCCCAACGATTTGACTAGTAAAGTCTATGGAGGTATACATACCCTACCCCCCTCTAGATTTGAACTTGTAACCTCTTAAGAGGAAATGCATGTTCTTAACCATTAGGCCCACTCAAGATGTATATTAGAGCAAGAGAAAATTCATCTTAGCTTTGGATTTATCATGTGTGGAGAGGGATCAAATCTTTTTAGGTGCAAATCTTTCTTCAAGTAATTAAGATGGATCTGATTCTTTATATAGAGATAGATTAAAATGTTTTAACCACAAGAAATTGTTACTTTCAATTTTTACTTGAGTGGGCCTAATGGTTAAGAACATGTGTTTCCTCCTTAGAGGTCACATGTTCAAATCTAGAGGGGGGTATGGTATGTATACCTCTGTAGACTTTAGCAGTAAAATCGTTTCCACAAGGTGGTCCCTTGTCCCACAAACAAAGAGGTCTCATACACCAATTTGATGTGTGGCTTGGTCATGACCTTAAAATTTATTATTATTATGATTACATCTCCCTAGTATATATATATATATATATATATATATATATATATATATAATTTTTTGAAATGAGATATTGAAAACATGAATACTACGTCTAGAAGTTTATCCCAAATTAAAAGATATAAAAATATGAAAAATAAAATAATTAAAAAATATTAAAGATAAATTTGATACTTAAATCATAAATTATAAATACAATTATACTCCATTTTTTATTATAATAAAACATTAATACTATGGCTACTTCAATGATCAATACCCTTTTATTGTTACTACATAAATGAATAAATACAAAAACTTAAAAAGAGAATATCCTTCATGCTAACCTTCATTATATTATTACATCAAGCTCCTTAAATAATAGAGGGAGGTGAAGACAAAAGACCGGTTCCATCACATATAAATCCGATCCCCACCAAATACGGAACACACATAAATCAATATAAATATCCATATTCAGTGAAGCACACGTTGAAACTTGAAGGCTTTACAATAAAACAGTAAAGCATACAATAGTTTACAATAAAACAGTAAAGGTGTTGCTTTCCATACACTTTCACCTCCTATTGAATGACCTATAATTGCTAATTCTATTGATTTACTAGTAACATAGTTTGATTGAGGCAGCCTAACCTTTGCTCATCACCCTTCATGATGTACCTACAAGAAGATTAATATTTGCATCATGTAATCATGTTATTTTGTAAAATATACAAGGGATAGGAATCAAATCCAAATACTTTTAAACATGATTTAATTAGTAAGGGGATACTATTATTTAAACGAGAATAGTGAACAACTATTTTAAGCGTGATCAATTAACTCAACATTATCATGAGGAATGACACCTTCAAAGATAACACCAACATGATTTGGCACACATATGCATGCCATTAGTGTATATGTGTGCATTATGTACAATGTATGTTGGTGAAATGACATGTTCTTGACATAGAGATATATGTTGGGGTACATAAAGACCCCCTAAAAGATGATGTTTTTTTTTCAAAGAAAAAATCAGTAATTTTATTAATAGAAAACAAAATTACATCTGCATATGTCAAAGGAATTCTCGTGTTGAGTCTAAAAGGAAGCTGAAGGTTGCTCAGAGAAAAATCTGATCAAAATCAGGAACAAAAATCTAATTGACCAAAAATAGGTGTTGGAGATAGTCCATATAGTTGAGACACAATATCTATAATTTCCATCCATGATAACAAGTCCGTTAAAGCATTTTTTCAGATCTGAATTGTACATAAAAGATCTCAAAAAATGTACACAACATCAGCTATAAAATAGGATGATTAGTCAAATAGAGGTCCAAGTGTTGTGAAGATATTCATAGGAACCATCTAGGCCTTCTTCCTTGATTTTCCAACTTCCTTTGTCCAATTCCAAACCATATTTCGAGAACTTGTATGTTTCTTTATTATGATTCCTGTAAATATGTGAGAAAAAGATATGAGTAATTTCAACAAAGCACCTCTTTATTTCGTCCAAAATTGTGACCAAAGTGTAGGATCTCAAGAAGTGTGTGCCTTTCATGACTTATATAACAAACATCAAGTCTCTATAAATATTCAAGTGTTTAATGTTACTTTCAAGTGCCAAAAGGAGTAAGAGATAGAGAGCCATCAATTCACTGAAGTTGTTTGTGGCTTCACCTAGGCCTGTTGAGAAGGAAATGGAGTGGGATTTAGAGATATTATTCCTCCAATGGTGGGGGTGTATTGGGCAACACCGTCAAAGAAATCCCTAGGGACGTCCTTGTTGATCTCGGGGGGAATATTGACTCTAGTCACTGCAGAAGAAGTGATTTTTTGTGGGAAAGAAGAAAGAATTTTGAGGAACAAGATGGAAATATGTGTTATGGATCCTGATTTATCTTCAAAAATAGCGTGGTTCCAGGCCAACCATATTCCCCAACATATTATGAGAGGGATCGCCTTAAAATCATGGTTTTGATGATCATCTAGCCAATTTTGTAGAGCTTCGGAGAGGGAAGAACCATTTCAATTGAAGGACAACCCAAGGGTAAAACCAACCTCTTGCCATACAAATTTTGTGAAAAGACATTGATAAAATATGAATTATATCATAACGACCAAAAATATATAATAGATATGAGTATTGTGTTAAGTACATTCCTAAAATTACTTCATGCTCATGTATATGTGTGATTTATGAATATCACAAGAACAAATTCTAACTAACTATATTCTTTTATTTCCAAATCATATAGCATGGATGGAGAAATTACATTTTACACTTTTAATTTGATAACTCTCATATGCAAGTGCCCTCTACCTCTATTCAGGTTTTCTTTAATTTAGAGTAACAATCAAATTCTAAAAAGCTATAAATGAAATTAATATCTTTTTTTGGTTAATGGTAGCATCACTCACATATCATAAGACCTTTCAATTCACTATTTGAGATAGTGAATAATTTTGATTTTTTTTCCTTAATATTTAAGGGAAATATACAATTTATATTTCAGCATAGAATGTATGATAAATGCAATACATTCTTATTCTCTAAATACTAATCCTTATGAAAAATATTAAAATAATCAGACAAAATAGATTTGACATGTTTCAAATAATAAGACAAAATAGATTTGGCATGTTTCACATTTGTATTTTTATTACTCAAATTGTACATTTTGATAATTTTTACAGTTTGGTTGTCTTGTAAAATAATGAAACAACTATATGAATGTAATGAATCCTTTTCATTTTAAATAGTAAAGCATTAAAAAAAAATGGATTTCTTGTTATTTATTTCTTTTGGATAGATACAAACATGGGAATGACCAACATCACACCACATAAACATAGGAAGACAACATGAGCGTAGTGACACAAACTAAAGAATTCTATAGGAAGAAAATACTTGAGCCACAATGACTTTTATACTATATCACCACTTCTATTTTTATATATTGGAAAGTCCCTAATCGAACATAATACAAATAGGAGTTATGGTACTAAGAAAACAAAATATCATTTAAAATACCATAAAGGGATAGAAATAGTTGATGGCACTAGTTTAGTTTCCATATAAAAAAGTAAGGAATTCTTATCAATATATATTATGTTGAATATTTTATGTTAATATATATTATGTTGAATATTTTATGTTGGCTCATTTAGAGACTTGAAGTCTATGGAGGTGTTTAATAAATATTCAAAGTAGTTTATTATATTGACATTTTTAATCATCTAATGGAAGGAGGGAAGGAGGTCTCACCTGAGGCATGTTTAAAGTTGTCATTAAATTTAGTGTGGAGTAGGGGTGTTAGGTACCATATCTGTTATAAGAGAAGAAACAAAAATATAACAAAGAATAATAGTGGAACAACAAAATATAAGTAACCGCAACACTAAAATAATATCTTTATTGATAGGAAACAATGTTCACTTGCCTCTTCGAGGGGACAACCTCTAGCAGAGCAGCGCTCTATTACAATAATTCTCTATACAAGAACCTCTCATACATCCTACTCTTATTTATACTAATTTTATCTTCTAAATAACATTGTAGAGGAAGACCTTTCTAGAAGTGGAAGATTCTATTAGGTCTTCTTACATTGACTTGTTAACATTTATTAAATAGGTCTTATTAACTAATGTCGACCTTTATTAAATGGAACACATATTATTCTACCTACATGAGGGGTTAGGTCCCTAACATGCCCACCCCCTTGAAGAACAGCCTTGTCCTCAAGGCTTCAGATGAGGAAATTCTTGGAGAATAATGGTCGGCTCCCAGGTGGCATCTTTTGGAATTGTATCATTCCATTGCACTAACACTTCTTTGATGGTGCATTGACAAGACGATGCTCTCATTGGTCCAAGACTATCTATGAATGAAACCAAATGGAACCTTCAACATCCAACTCAAGAAGACTGGTTTGAGTTTGGCACTTAGTTCCAATCACCTTCTTTAAACATGAGACATAAAAAACATGATGGAGCTTAAAACGATTAGGCAGAGCTAACTGATAGGCCAATGGTCTCACTCACTTGAGAATTGTATAAGGACCATAAAATTTGGGAGCAAGCTTTTGAAAGTGTTTAGCTTCGAGTGAGGTATTATTATAAGGTTATAGACGAAGAAACACATGGTCCCCTTCAAAAAATTGACATTATGAACGACCTTGATCTTTTTTTTGTTTCATGCGATTTGAACCATGACCAAATTTTCTTTTAGGGCATAGAGAATGGTCGCACAGACTGTAACATTTTTGTCAACCTATTGAACCTTCGAGACACTTGCATGTAGGAAAGAACTGGCAATGGATTTTGGTCGTAGATTGCTTCAAAAGGACTCATGCGAGTAGTTGTATGGTAATATGTGTTATACCAACATTCATCTAGGGGTAACCACTGATCCCACTGATTTTTCCTGTCAGTTGAAAAACACCAAAAATATGTTTCCAAACACTTGTTGACAACTTCATTTTTTCCATTAGTCTAGGGATGATAAGTAATGTTGAGATGAAATTGGGTTCCCTGGAGCCTATGTAATTATTGTCGAAAATTGTTGGTGAAAGTGGGATCTATGTCAGAAACAATAGAATGAGGCATGCCATGAAGCTTGATGATATGATCCATGAAAATTTGAGCCACTATGGATGTAGTGAATGGGTGTTGAAGAGCACATAAATGAGCATACTTTGAAAGATGACCAACGACCACCATGATGAAGGAATTATTTCTCGGGGCTTTGAAACTTTCTCCCTTGTTGCATTGACATACATCACATTCATCCACAAAGGTGTGAATGTCCTGTTTCATACCATCCTATAAAAAATAATGTTTAACCCTTTCATAGGTTTTGGTAAACCCAGAATGCCCAGCTGTGGGTGATGCACGAAGATCATAAATCATCATGGATTTAATTTGTGAATAGTTGCTTAAATACAAACGAAATTTGTAGCATATTTCTTCATTGTGCCAAGAATACATTGGAGAAACTGGAGAATTGTCTTGCAATTGTTGGATCAACCGAGAATTTTTTGGATCTTGCATCCATTCCTAGGAAATAACTTGGAGCCAATCTGGTTCAATGAAGGAGGGAAAAAAGGGACCATTTTTCTTCATACTTCCTCTAAAGAGTGTCGGCCACCACATTTTCTTTTCCCTTCTTATAAATGATCTCATAATCATAGCCAAATATCTTTGTCACCCATTTTTGTTGCTACGGGGATGAAATTTGTTGTTACAGAAAATACTTGAGGCTCTTATGGTTTGTTTTAATTTGGAAGCATTGCCCCAATATATAAGGCCTCCATAGATCCATGACATGAAGAATAGCCAACATTTCCTTTTCATAGGTTATGTCTCTTTGAAATTTGTTTGAAAGTGAAGGCCAAAGGCTTGCCATCTTGCATGAGGATTGTTCCAATTCCTTTCCCAAAAGCATCACATTCTAGGACAAAATTATTTGTGAAGTCGGGAAGGGCCAGGACAAGATTTGTGCACATAGCCTCTTGCAATTCTTAGAAAGAGTGATCAGTTGTTGGAGTAAAAGTGAAAGCATTATTTTTAAGGAGAGAAGTAAGAGGCACTGAAATGTTTCCATAATTCTTAACAAACTTGCGATAATATCCTATTAAACCCATAAAACCATGTAATCTCTTGAGAGTTTTGGGGCAAGAAAAATCTCGCATAGCTTCAATTTTCTTAGGATCCACCTGTACACCATCCTTGCCAAAAATATGACCCAAGTACTCCACTTCAGAAGAACCAAAGGAACATTTATATTTCTTGAGGAAAATTTGGTGCTAAGAGAGTAGACTGAGAACTTGATCCATATGGGTAAGAAGTTTTGTCTAGGTTTTTCTATAGATGAGAATATCATCAAAGAAAACTAGGACAACATGATGGAGAAAAGGTTCAAGGAAAACATGATTCATGAGACTTTGGAAAGTGGAGGGATAATTACATAGGCCAAAGGGCATTACCAAGAACTTATAGTGACCCTCATGAGTTCGAAATGAAGTCTTAGGAATGTCTTCCTATTGCATGTGTATCTAGTGGTAGCCAAAATGTAGATCAAGTTTAGTAAAATAATAAGCCACTCAATTAATACAAGAGATCATAAATGAAAATAATGGAAAATTTTTCTTCGATGGTGATTTTGTTGAGAGCTCGAAAGTATACAAACATGCACCAAGTGTCTTCTTTCTTGAAGACCATGACCACAGGAGAAGAATAGGGGTTGGTACTAGGGAGGATAACACCCACAGTGAGCAATTCTTGAACAATTTTCTCATTTTTTTTTTGGGGGGGCAAAGGGATGATGATAAGGGAAAACATTGGGAGGAACATTGCATGGGATGAGAAGAATGGAATGATCATGAACACCATGGGAAGGAGGAATTCCCTTAGGGGTGGAAAAAACAACTTGGTGTTTGGAGATGATATATTGGAGGCCAAGATGCACCAAGGCTATCTCAATTGCTTCAATTGAATGGAGTTGGGAAATAATGCCTTAATTACCCTTTTTTAGGAGCTTTTCCATTCTATGGTAATTGATGATCTCATGGGATCCTGTTGTGATTCCTTGGAACTTATACTATTGGATTTCCTGTTGGAATTACATGGCTAATTTATTAAAATCCATGAGGATGGGACCAAGAGTGTGTAACCATTCTGCACCGAGCACAATATCACAACCACCCATGTCGATAGCAAACATATGATATTTCAAGTTGTACTGACCAATTTAAAGACACACATTTTCACAAAGCCCCCCACATTTCATGGAACCTCCATTAGCAATCATGATTTGAAAGTTGTTGATTGCATGGATATAGCAATTGGTTTCCTGGGAAATGTGATGATGAATAAAATTATGAGTGTTTCCAATGTCAATTAAGATGATGACCTTCTTATGCTTAATGTAGCCAATTAGCTTGAGGTTTTGGGAAGTAGAGAATCCAATGAGAGAATTCATGAAATGATTCGTTCGACTTCTGGGCGGTCAGAGGGAAAAGTAATATCAGTTGGCTCAAGTAAATCTATGACAGGGGGGTATCTACCTCTTCTTAAGAAAAATCATCAAAGATGGACATAAAAAAAAATTGTTCCTTACACTTGTTCCCCCAAAAATATTTGTCATCACAATTATAATGAAGGTCCTTGAGTTGATGTTTCACCATTTCATCCCTAGATAATTTCTGGATCTTGAGAGGAGTGGGAGGAGGGGTAGGGTTGGTAGGTCGAGTGTGAGGAATAAAGGAGGGTTTGTATTTCAAGGTGGAGACAATTTGTTGTGATTCCTTGTCACATTGAGTAGCTTCCAACCAAGTTTGAGGGTGATCCATGAGGATCTGGGCACAAATTCCATCTTTAAGGCCACTGATAAAACATTCTTAGAAGAAAGCATTAGACGTGCCCTCCATTCTAAAATCCAAGTGTTCAAAGGAAGATATAAAGTCTTCCATTATGCCAGATTGTTTCAACTTGGTCAAATGGTCGTGATAGTGGGTGTCAGTTTCAAAGCATTCATAAAGATATACAACAAACTCTGTCCAAGCAACATACCCTTGGCATGTATTTCTACATCATTTCCACCATATTCAACGTTCAGGATCCAAATAGAGGACACCATAACAAAGTTTTTCCAACTCATAAATAATACCATGTAGTGAGAAATAATGTTCCATTTGAGTGACCCAGTCTATGGGATTTGATCCGTCAAATTTGGTCACCTCAACTCTAGGAAGACGGGGGTCACAAATAAGGGATTTGGAATGAGAGGCCATATTATGGGAATATTTCTCACCTTCTAAGTGTGAATTTTGTTCAGATGATGGAGAGCCATGGGATTTTTTTAACCATTGAGTGAGGGAGGAAAAATTCACCCTTAACATTGGCCAAGTTGCCTGTAACTTTGGTGTCGAAGGTTTCCAAGTGGGAATTGGTGGAAGCAAGTTCATAGGTCAGTCTATGTATGTTCTCCTTGTTCTATTTGGATTCATCTTGCAGGTGAACGAATTCTTGGTTGCAAGTGGTGGCCATAAGGGAATGAGCGGTGTTGGGGAGAGGGAGTGGGTCCATGAATAAAATACTAAAAAATGATATATATGACGATGTTTAGGGTGAAAAGAGGAAGGAAATGGGATAGGTGTCAAATAAGGGTGTCAAGAAGGGGTTAGGTCCATAGGAAAAAAAGATTGAAAATGATAGTTACCACTACGATCAAGATAAAGAGAGGAATCCAATGGGATAGGTATCAAATAATGGGTGGGCAGTACCCGAAAAAAAATAAAAAATTTACTCTTACGGAGTTACACTCCAATCTAAATAACACTGCAATGTCAAAATACCCAAATTCTTAACAGGAAAAAAGGTGTATCAATTTCGCAACCAGAATGCAAGAGAAAAGGTTGCACTGCAATAGATCTCGTTTGTGCCTTTTCTGTCCAGTTTTTGTCCCAAGGGTTAGGGTTTTTTTAGGGTTCCTACAGACAAGGATTTTCCCTATGCTATAACTCTCTGATATACATGCAAGATTTAACAATAGTACTCGACCCAATATCTCATAGCACCAACTAAGGAGGATAGACCATACCCTTAGTCGTACTACCCAACTACCTTGGTACTAGAGAGTATGTTCCCGAGTTTTTTTTTCGGTGGCACTATAGCTGTCAAGTGGTCGATCGGTTGATCTATGGAGAGTTGCAGGATACCTAGTCCAGTCCTTATACAGGTGTTTTTTTATGCGCTACCAATCGAAGGGGTACCAAAAGGGGTTACAAGGGTGTCCAATAATGTGAGCTTAAGTACCTATTGTATTTTCTACGTGTATGCTTCCTCAACCATGGATTTATGCGTTGAACAACAAATCATTGTAGTTTTAAGATGTTGGAACACATCTCTACCCTGAAAAAAAATAACCCACAATCCCTGCCAAGGAAAGTTCTCTGATACCACTTGTTAGGTACCATATCTATTATAAGAGCAGAAATATAAATACGACAGAGAATAACAACAAAACAAAAAAATATAAGTAACCACTAGAAAAAAAAATACCTTATTGATAGGAAACAATGTTTACTTGCCTCTTAGAGGGGGAAACCTCCAACAGAGCAGTGCTCTATTACAATAATTCTCTAGACAATAACCTCTCATACCTCCTACTCTTACTTATACTAATTGTATCTTCTAAACAACATTCGAGGAAGATCTTTCTAGAAGCGAAAGCTTCTATTAGGTCTTCTTACATTGACTTGTTCACATTTATTAGATATTCCTTATTAACTAATGTCGACATTTATTACATGGAAAATATATTATTCTACCTACACGAGGGGTTAGGTCCCTAACAAGGGGGGAATGTAGTGGTCACATCATTCATGAAATAGTTATTTATTAGATATTTATTCCAAGAAGAAAAATTAATTCACCACAATAACACATAACTAAGAAAATATGTGTATAACCTCCATGAATATCCATTATATTGACAATAGGAAAAATATTACATCATTACATAGAATAAACAAGGATCTTTGGCATCAAATCATAGTGTCAAGCATTCATAGTTGTAGGAATAACAAAAAAAAAAATATAAAACTCTAACCATCCTTTGAAATATCTAACTCTCTCAATGCAAACCCTATATTAGAAGGAGTGAATTCATCCATACACCTTAAAAGGTAATGAGAAATGTTCTAGAGAAATAGAGAAGAAACAAATATCGTCCACTAACTAAAATAAATCTTATGAATTTAGTCTTCATCCACAAATTTCTTGAGGTTGGTGCCTCTATGGATGAGGGTTTTCATACTCAACATTTTATGCATCCTCACTATAAGTCATCCACACACTTCGGGTTCTATAGATTCTTGCATAACTTATCAGGAGCTTGATATATCCTAGCTATGGTGGCTTTAAAAGAATTCAAATATCACCACAATAATACCAACACCCACCAATCAAATCAACCAATTTGGGTCACCAAATAATTGTTGGCATGTTTTCAGACAGAGGCAGAGTATGCGTGTTTGTCATTGATGGAAAAGATCACGAACATCAACACAACGATGATCACATGGCAAGATCAGAAGCTAAACTCCATTTCAGAGTTTTGGATACCAAGAGTTGGAGGTATATCAGAAGCTAAACTCTATTTCGAAGTTTCGGATACCAGGATTTGGAAGTGTCGAAACACTTCATCACAGAAATGTCGAAACGCCGAAATACCAGACCATTGATCTGAATCCATTTCAGAGTTTTGAATATCGGGAGTTGGAAGTGTCAAAACACTTCATCACAGAAATGTTGAAATGCTGAAATGAGAAATGCCGAAATATCGAACCGTTGATCTGACTCCATTTCGAAGTTTAGGATACCAGGAGTTGAAAGTGTCGAAACACTTCATCATAGAAATGTCGAAATGCCGAAATACTGGACTGTTGATCTGACTCCATTTTGGAGTTTTGGATACCAGGAGTTGGAGTGTCGAAACACTTCATCACATGAATGTCGAAATGTCGAAATATGAAAAACACCTTTTGGTGTAGGTTTCGGATACCGGGAGTTGGAGTGTCAAAACACTTCACCATAGGAATACCGAAATGCCGAAATGCAAAACACACCTTTTGGGGTAGGTTTCAAATACCGGGAGTTGGAGTGTCGAAACACTTCACCACAGGAATGCCAAAATGCCAAAATGACGAAATGTGAAAAACACCTTTTGGTGTAGGTTGTGGTCACTGTCAGTGGCCTTGTGAGAGGGAGGAGCTAACACCAAGCTAAGCTCCTTTTCAGGGATTGTAACATGAAGAGTCGAGACTCTTCACCAAAGGAATGTCGAAATGATGAAATGTTGAAATGCGAAATGGCGAAATAAATGCAAGACCCTGCGGATTTAATCCAACGGTGTTGGTTATTTGAGCATCTGATCAAAGGGGTATTGTTGATCTTTATGATTAAATGTTCAGTTATGATTCAGTTAGCAGAACCAAATCATGGTTCTTGGACGGTTGGTGATTCATTTACTGAGGCGTTTTTTCCCAAGAAGATTCGAGGTGTAACTGAAGAGGATGTGGATAAAAGATATACGTTGTGACTGTGTGCGTGTGGTGGTGCCAAGTGAAAAATGAATTGAACCGTAGAAAGGTAAAATTATAGTATGCGCAGTGGAAAGAAAACACGGAGATGAGGAACATAAGCTGAATATAACAAAATAGAGGAAGAGAGCAGAAAGTGCACATATCAAAGATGCATATCTATGAGAAGAAGATAAATCCAAGGTGTGCATGCTGAGACAGAGGATAAGATCAGAAAGATGAAGAGGATGCAAGAAGGGAGACATTGATGCAGGCAGAGTAGAGCGGCATAACTGAACAGTGATAAGCCTGGTAAGCAAATGAAAACTATTGAATCACTGTAATAAATTCACAGAAAGCAAAGTTTTATATTTTAGGGAGGTAGGGTGGTGCTAGGGAGGACTGTTGTCCTCAGAGGTTCAAGTGGATGCTTGAACATAGGGAGTTGTAGCTTCCATCTGGTTACAGCCAGAGAAACCAGGGAAGCAAGGTGGTGCAAGGGAGAACAAGTGTTCTCTGTTATACAAGTTGGAGCCTGTGCAACTAGAAGTTGGTGCTTCCACCCAGTTGGTGCTGGAACACTCAGGGAGTTGGTGCTTCCTTCTAGTGGGTGCTAGAGAAGCCAGAGAGTTGGTGCTCTCAAACAAGATGGTGCTTGTATAAGTGGAAGTAGGTGCTTCCATTCAGTCGGTTCTGGAACACTTAGGGAGTTGGTGTTTCCTTCTAATGGGTGCTAGAGAAACCAGAGAGTTGGTGCTCTCAAACAAGTTGGAGCTTGTAAAATAGAGGTAGTAGCCTCACATTGAGTTGGTGCTCAATTATAGATGATGTACAGAACTTAAAAGACTTCCTATCATTTCGAAGAAGAAGAGGTTTTCACCCTTTATGGGTTTCCTCGTGAAAATCTATTTCTGTGTATATCTTATGTGTGACCGATGCTCATTATTTATGTTGTCCATATGTTGTATAATATTGATGATCACTTGAAGAAATATTAAGAATGTTTTAATAGACTTAAAATTGTTTAAGCACAATGACAACTGATTCACCCCCCTCTCGGTTGTCTTAGTAATTTCAACAATAATAATGTTTAAAAAATAGTTTGGTTCTAGGAATAGCTCTTATTTTGGCATCCAAAAATTAGTGGTGCTTATGAAAAATAGAAGCAGGTAGTCTCTACAATTTTCTCAACTAATGTTGCAGTATGATTTTTAGTTTCTTCTTTTTTGATGGATTTTTTATAGGAGTATGACAAGTTTAGTTGCTCCATGTTTTATTAAATTATTAACCTCAATTAATGTGCTCATTATTTTCTACTTATCTTCCTTTCCATATTCAGCAGGGTTTTTCTCATATCTTCCATCATTTCTATTTGATCATACAAGTGGTTCACCTTTTTCTCCATTCCTTAATTTGTTGTATAGATAACTTTTTATATGAACCTATCATAGTCAAAGTGAAGTTTCTCAATTTTAGCATTGATTTATTTCTCTTATGGCTCAAAAATATTCATAACAATGGGCAACTTGGTCCACATTGTTTAGCTCTTGCTATCCAGCTTGCCAAAGTACTATAGCTTTGCATGTGTCCAAGTAAGGGTGGGTGTGATTTCTAGTTATATCTTTTCTCTACGTTGTTTGAATACTTATCCAACTTCTCTCTTCTTATTTTCTTCTATGAATTGGGATTCTTTATCATGTTCAATTTCTAATAAACATTTTTCCTCAAACACACAACTTTATTAATAAGAAAATAAGAGATTACTTCAACATATGTGATGGATAAGGGATAAAATAATCTCACATTTTGTAGAAGTGAGTATAAATAACTCTTATTCACTACTTGACCTAACCATAATATGAACAACCAATCATATAATCATATGAGAATAATAGATGTCCATTTACAATAAATCTAGAACGAACATTTATTCTCTAAAACATAATCCTAGGATCTAACATTAACTTTGGGATCATTATTTGTAACAATTCCCACTTTGATCTAAATTTTCCTTTAACAAATCAATAAGTCCAGTTATGAACTTAATGAATTTCATTATTCCAAGTGGTTAGGTGAATATATCTAAAGCTTGGTCTTTCGTTGGACAATAGTTCTTCAGTTTGATGCTTTCCTTTACGAAAATAGTTCTTATGTAGTGTTATTTTGTATTAATATGCTTTGTCTTTGAGTGAAACACTAGGTTTTTGGCAAGTTTTATGGTTGAATGACTATTGATAAATAATGAAGTAACTTAATTTTGAACAACCTCAAGAACTTGTAAAATTCCACCAAACCATACTATTTCACATGATGTTTCGCATGCTTAAATATATTATGTCTCTATTGATGAATTTTGATTTGTTTCTTAGAACTCCATGAAATTATCACAGATCCATATTCATAGAACACACTAAGTTAGATGACCTATCATTAATGTCCCTAGCAAAATTTGTCCCTAAATATCCAACAAATTAAAAAAAAAAAAAAATTGTATTCAAGCCCAGAATCTTTTGTCCCTTGGTGTTGGAACAACATGTTCATCTCACCACTATATGTTTTGCACATAATTATTCAATAAATGGGTTCAGATTGGGAGTCAACAAGATAATTCATTTGGGCAGTCAATTGGTTGGTTAAATTGACCAAAGGTGGTTCCATTTCAATCAACTAGGGCACAGGTCAAGGTAGAAAACAAGGACATCATCCTAGGAAACCAATGTTGACCATTCCTTCTTTAGTTTAAGGGAGTTAGTCATGCTTTGGTATATATAAATTATATTATGGATCAGTTTATAAAGAAATAAAATCAAATAGTACATGGAAAAAAATCATTTTATTCATTGTAGGTTGATCTATCCTCACTCATGCTTCAATTCTCCAACAATGTATTTAAACACCACCTCTTCTTGGAATTTAGAACTATGGAGTTGTGCAATGTATTGGTTCTCCAAAATGGTCATTATCATCAAGTGAATTAAGTACATGTAGATGTAACAGAATCCCAATATTCATAGGATTAAATCCAATCATCTGCATGGATCTATAACCATTTTTTGGGTGCCATGATTTAGGGTTTTTCATGTTGTAAAGCCTACAAATACGAGAAATAATGTAAAATCTAATATTAAATGTTCAAACTCTTGAATCTGAGAGGTTGTTGAATGGTGTTGTCATTGATGTCAAAGTCATCCATTGGTGATCAACATGAATAAGCCTCTCCAAAGTTTTCCCCTTATGGCGTAGCTTTAAGCACGACCCTCATGGGAAGATTCTTTAAAGAATCCCACAAGAATCCCTATAGGTATGATCAAGAAGCCCCACCGTTGTTTGAATAAAAAGAGTATGAAGGACATTGCAAATGCATGAAAAAAATCCATGGATTGATATCCATTGCCAAGACGTTTCCAACAATAGGTGGCACACCAAGTGGTTCCTCAAGGTTGAGAAGATATGCCCTCTTAAATATGATCATGTGAATTTTCCCTTAAAAAGTGTTGCAAACGAGATGTTATATGTCATCCCTAAAGTTAAGTAAAGGAAGTGCTTGGAAGGGTATAAATACACATCAAGAACCTCTCATTTTCATCATTCATTTTTTTTGATCTCTTAGTACAAGTTTAGTGGCTAATTTTATAGGGAAGATGAAGTTTTGTGATGATTTGTTCTAAGGTGTGTTCTTTGAAGGTCATCTTGGAATTTTCGCTTAATAAATTTTTTTCTAGAATTATGTGATAGTGAAACTTGGTGGTTGTTGAGAATACATATCAAGGTACCTATGGTATGAATTCCATCTTTTGATTCATTTTACTTTTGGAGATACACTTTGTGGTAGATAGGGTTTTTGACTAGTCCTGTAACCAATCTCAAACAAGTGTTTTAGGTAAAACAAACATAACCTCTTCATAGAGGATCCAAATTATGTGAGACCAATTTCATTGGAAAAAATACAGTCCTTAGTATCTTGTGTGAAATTTTCATAATCATATATCAAATATCGAGCGTGTGGAATGCGATAAAAGTTCACTCTCCAGAATAGGCCAAAATTCAGCAAGGTTTTGCATTTTCGATATAACTCTTTTTTAGGGACGCGTCAAGGAGAGAAAATTGGAGGAATTTTAGAGAATATATAAAATAATATTGGGTACAATTTTCATACCTTGATTCGTTATAGATACGGATTTATACTTGTTCGAAGTTAGGGTTTGTGACTAATCTAGAAACTAGTCCCAAATAGGTGTTCAAGATAAATTTAAGAAGTGATGTTGGGGTTTATATGTGGGTACATGTGGACCTAGGATTTCTATGTGGACCCAGTTTCATGATGATGATGTATTAGTGACAGTGAAAGAGATAGTGACAATGATAATGACAAGTTGATTCTCTTATATATATTTGAGGGTCGAAGGAAAGGGCAAGGGAAGGGGGTTGAAGCCTCCTTCCAGTTGGAGCTGGAGAATCAAGGGAGTTGTAGATTCCTTTAGGTTGGAGCTCATAAATTAGGCATTTGAAGAATCCTTCCAGTTGGAGTTGGAGAATCTTATAAGTTGTAGCTTCCTATAAATGTAATCTTGTTATTATATATAAAAAACATTATGTGGATTTCCACGTAAATTTGGTGTGCACTGTGTATTTGTTATTCTTCTCTTTACTGTATATTGGATGCATTTATTTTATTAAAAAGTTAAAATTTTAAAAAGTGCTAAATTGTACTTTATAATGATTCACCCCCCTCTCAATATCAACAATTGGTGTTAGAGCGGGTTACCTTCAGAACAATTTAATCACTAGAAGGAAGATCGTGACCAAAAATCGAAGGCCACATTCCAAATGGGATTCCACCATTTGATGGAAAAAATTATGCATACCGGAGAAACATAATTCAAACTTACTTGACATATCTAGGAGTGGATATCTGTCTCTTAGTCGTCAATGGCTATAAATTTCCAAAACATACTCCAGCTGATCTAGATGAGAAGAAATCAATGAGTTGTAATTCAAAGGCTAGGCATGTTATCATAAGTGGATTGATGTAATGATCCCAAGCCAAATTATTTCTTGGAATCACTAACTACTACTAATTTATTGAGTTATTAAGTGCATACAAGATTCATCAACACATGGAGATCACAATATATTCAAGATGTAGAAGCACAAGAAAAGATCTGACCTTTTTATTATGAGCAATGTAAGATCAATACAATAGATGACCGATCTGGCATAAACCTCAGATGGCCCTACAAGCAATAGATATGAGCTACTACAAAATGCTCCCGCTAATACAAAATAATGCCTCCAAAGGATGAATAAGAAATGAAGATCAATACAAGCAGATCTAAATGCCAAACTCTCCAACTGAAGAATGCCACACTCCAATAGAAGGCTAAAACCCTCAATAACTCAGCCCTGCTGCCAAAAGTGTCCAATCACCCTAAGAAATATGTCAATTGATAGATCGGGAGATGATAAGAATAACCCAGGTGCCTAAATCTCCAAGATCCGTCTCAATCACCGTAGATCTGAATTTCCCACTGAATGGGGTGCCCCACTAGATGACTGAAACCCTAGTTGGTTCGGCCCTGATGAAGGAGGCTTCCAAATGCTCTGAAACTCCCCAAGAATATAGATCGGGCGATGGTAAGAATAACCCAGGTGCCTGAATCTCCACGATCCCTCTCAATCTCCGTAGATCTAAATTTCCCACTGAATGGGGTGCCCCACTGGATGACTGAAACCCTAGTTGATTCGGCCCTAATGAAGGAGGCCTCCAAATGCTCTGAAACTCTCCAAGAATACAGATCGAGCTATGAGAATCCCATGGGAGAAGTTTCAGACTCAGATCTCAAGCAGATCTCCCTAGATCTAAGTTTTACTGAATTACAGGATGTCCCCTATGGCTCCAAGACATCCCAATCTGCAGACAAATGTAGAACGATGATAACCCTCAAGAAAAGATCTCAAACTGATGGTCATGCCCCTACAAATAAAACCCAACTGTCGGAATGGCCCTAGGCCCTCAGGATAATCTGGATTGAACCTCCCTAGATAAACTGGCCCTGAGACTAGAATGGTGTGGAGGAGTCTTTCATCCCCGAGACCAAGCTGTGGAACAAGGTGAGTGGATATTTCACCACTGAGTTTCTCTCAAGGGTTTGTACAGCAAAACCCCCAAACTGAATGCTCAAGAGCAATAGCAAATGCTAATCCAAAACCAGAATGAGTAATAGGTGCACCCCAGCCTCTTACTTATACTTTTCCTTCTAATTCTCTGTTGAGTTAGGTTAACTC
>ML836971.1:54885-66781 GCA_009831015.1 Picea engelmannii | reverse complement strand
AAAATTGATGGGAAATATTCACCCCCAAGTACCACAAAAATGGCAGAATTAAAAAATCAAATTGAAAAAATAGACCAAGAATGCAAAAACACTCGACAATTACTCGAAAAAGCATTACAAAAAACTAATGACGAATTGCAAGCAGAAATAAAGGTCAATAATGAGACACCCAGACAAGAAATGACTCAAAATCTAAAAGAAGAGATTTCAAAAGAAGTCGAAATCGAATTACGAAAAGACATAGAAATTCTAAAGCAAGATCTGAAAACGATATTTTTCAAGAAATCGGGATTAACTTACAACAAGGTTTTGGAAACCTAAAAAAAGAAATAACAGAAGAATTACAACAAAGTCTGGATCTAATAACACAACATCAACAAACAAATCATGATGAACTCTTAAAGTTAATAAAAGATCAAGGCCACCAACAAACTCCCCAATCACAAACAAGTGATTCAAGCGCATCTAACACATCGCCACCATCACCACCACCACCTCCCTACAATTCAAATCCCCAAACCATATCACAATATCAACCTCTAATGATTTATCCGCCCAAATCCAAAATTGAACTATCAAAATACAATGGCAGCGATAACCAATGCATGGCTTGGTTTAACAAAACTTAAGAATATTTCCATATATATAATATCACAACTGATGAAGAAAAGGTTCAATATGCATCCATGTACCTCGAAGGCACCGCATACAATTGGTACATATGGTGGAAAGGAAGAATCCAGGCATACACATGGAACTCCTTTAAAAACAATTTTTTTTAACGATTCCAGGGCATTCGGGAGGAAGATTTTTTTTCAAAAATCACCAGGTTACAACAAAAAAGAAACGTAGATGAATTTACACATCAATGCGAATCTCTTGCCACCTGAGTATTTGGATTATCTGATGATCAATTACTCTAGGCTTATGTAGGTGGTCTGAAGCCACATATCCAAGATGAGTTAAAACTGCATGAGGTCATGACAGTTGAAATAGCAAGACGCAAGGCAAAAGTAGCAGAAGAAAAGCTAGAAGGCCAATCAAGATTTGGCAAGTTTTATTCAAGAAGAAACATAAACCAAAACACAAACACAGAAACTAACAAATATATACCACCCAACTTACGAGAAGAAAATAGAAGAAGTCTGGATTACCAAAGAATAAGAGAAGGTAAATGTAAACGTTGTGGTGAAAAATGGGACCCAAGACACAGATGTCACATAGAAGACAATTCAAAAAAATTATATACTTGTCATGCAGAAAACAACGATGAATCAGACTCAAAGGAATCAATGACTGAAGAAACAAAAAACAGCCAAAATGAAGTGTCAGATCTCATAGGTAATGACACACCAAGAATATCATCAGCAGCCATCACAGACATCCGCCAACCACAAACACTAAAATTAAAAGGACACATAAAAAAAGATAATGTCATAGTGTTAATCGACACAAGAAGTACCCACAATTTTCTCGACATCAATGTTGCAAGGAACCTCAAATTGTTTGTATATCCAGTCCCAGACATGAAGGTGATGGTTGCAGATGGTAAGAAAATTGAAAATGTAGGAAAATGCCATAAGGTAAAACTCCAAATTCAAGATTTCAAATTGGAATCCGAATTTTACACCGTACCCTTGGGAGGAGTAGACGTAGTTTTAGGAGTCCAATGGTTGCAAACTTTAGGCACATACTCAGTCAATCACCAAGAGCATTTCATCACATTCAAATGGCAAGGGCAGACTTATAAATTATATGGTTTTCAACTTCCCCAAACACAAGTTGTATCATCCCAACAGATGGAAAAAATGATTCGAAAAGGAGAAACTACCTATGTTATTCAATTCCACCACATGGGAATACAAGAACCAGAACAGGGCTCCAAAAACTTAGAAATCCAAAATCTAATTCAAAACCACAAGAAGGTATTTCAAGACCTCCCCATGAACTTACGCCCACAAAGAAGAATTGAACACATAATTGAAGTCACACCAGGATCAAATCCAATCAAGGTTAGACCATACAGATACCCCCATCATGATAAAACAAAAATAGAAAGATTAGTCCAAGACTTGTTAAAATGTGGTGTTATCACAAAAAGTAGAAGCCCATATTCAGCCCCAGTTGTATTAGTACGAAAGAAAGATGGTTCTTTCGGGTTATGCATAGATTATCGTGGGCTTAATAAGATAACAATCAAGAATAAATTCCCCATTCCCTTCATCGACGAAATGTTGGATGAACTTCATGGAGCTAGATTTTTTTCAAAACTCGATTTGAGATCAGGATATTACTAGATTAGGGTAAGATTAGAAGATGTACCCAAGACCACCTTCCAAACTCATGAAGGACACTATGGATTCAAGGCAATGCCTTTTGGGCCAACTAATGCCTCGGCTACCTTCCAAGCAACTATGAATGAACTATTTCATCCACACCCAAGAAAATATGTCTTAGTCTTCTTTGACGACATTTTGGTGTATAGAAAAACATGGAAGGAACACATAAATCATTTAGGACAAGTATTGTCTATTTTAGAAAAAAATCAATTCTACGCAAAAATGTCAAAATGCACCTTCGGCAAAGAGGAAGTAGAATATCTCGGTCACATTATTTCCAAAAACGGAGTTAAGGTAGACCCAAACAAAATCAAAGCAATTACAGAATGGCCCCGACCAAAAAGTATATCTAAATTAAGAGGATTTTTAGGCTTGGCAGGATACTACCAACGATTCGTCAAAAACTATTCTCACCTAACTGCCCCCTAACAAATCTCCTAAAGAAGAACTCCTTCCATTGGAATGAAGAATCTGAAAAATGTTTTAGAAATTTAAAAGAAATTATGTCCACAACACCCGTGTTAGCTACCCCTGATTTCTCCAAACCCTTCATAATTGAATGTGATGCTTCAGGTTTTGGGATTGGAGCAGTCATGATGCAAGAAGGACACCCAATAGCATTTGAAAGTAGGAAACTAAACAAAAAAGAATGTTTACAATCCACATACAATAAAGAAATGCTTGCAATCATGCATGCATTAACAAAATGGCGTCAATACCTCTTAAAAAGCAAGTTCTCGGTACGTACAGATCATAATAGCCTACAATATTTGTTACAACAAAAAACATTAACTACTGAACAACAAAAGTGGATAAAAAAAATCTCCACATTTGATAAGGAGATATTACATAAGAGAGGAAAATATAACATAGTGGTTGATGCTCTTTCACAAAAAGATGAAGAAGCACAAGTTTTTGCAGTATCAATCATAATTCCGGAATGGCTGAACGAAATCCGAAGTGAATATGCCAAAAACACAGAGACATGCTCCATAATCAATGATTTAACCCAATACCCCAAGTTCGAATGGAAGAACGACATCTTATGGTATAAAGGAAGAATTTATTTGAACAATAACTCAAAATTTAAAATCAAGGTACTCCAAGCTCATGACTGTCCGGCCGCAGGCCACGTTGGATTTTTCAAAACATATTATAATGCTCGTCAATCATTCTTTTGGAAAGGGATGAGCACAGACATTCAAAAGTATGTAGCAG
This sequence comes from Picea engelmannii, assembly GCA_009831015.1. NCBI lineage: Eukaryota > Viridiplantae > Streptophyta > Pinopsida > Pinales > Pinaceae > Picea > Picea engelmannii. Next base: position 63,224 of record ML836971.1, on the reverse strand, counting down.
GATGTGATCTTTGCCAAAGAAACAAAACTGAAAATATATCAACACCAGGAGTACTCCATCCGTTACATGTTCCTAACCAAAAATGGGAAGAAATCTCAATGGATTTTATTGAAGTATTACCAGTATTAGAAGGAAAAGATAAAATCTTAGTGATAGTAGACAGACTAACCAAGTATGCACATTTTATGGGAGTAAGAAAAACAAATTCTGCAAAAAAAACAGTTGAAGCCTTCTGTAAAAACATTTATAAATTACATGGTTTTCCAAAAGTCATCATTAGTGATAGAGACGCCAAATTTAAAGGGAACTTTTGGAGAGAGTTTTACAAACAAATTGGGACGTCTCTTAATGTGAGATCAGATTATCATCCACAAACAGATGGACAAACAAAAATTGTCAACAAGTGCTTAGAAACTTACCTTCGTTGTTTTGTCACTGATAAGCAAAATAAATGGCTTCAATGGTTGCACCTCGATGAATGGTGGTATAACTCCACATATCACACATCAGCTAAAATGACATCGTTTCAAGCTCTTTATGGATATCCACCACCATCATGGAAAGAGTTAGCCACAAATCAAACAAAAGTCGCATCAGTAAAATACCTTTTAGACGAAAGTCAAAAAGTTGTGCAAATTCTCAAGGAAAACTTGGTTATAGCAAGAAATAGAATGAAGCAACAAGTTGATCAACACCGAACAAAAAGAGAATTCGAGGTTGGAGAATGGGTATTTGTGAGACTTGAACCCTACAAACAATTATCACTTAAACAACAAGGAAAGAATAAATTAGCTCCGAAATTTTATGGACCGTATCAAATGAACAAAAAAATCAATTGCGTAGCTTATGGATTGGAATTACCAGATAAAAGTCATATCCACAACGTTTTTCATGTATCATGTCTCAAAAAAGTTGTTGGACAACACCAAAAGGTGCAAACATTGCTTCCTCTGTTGGATGAAGAAGGAAGAATCATTTTAGAATCATAAGCCATTATTGCCACTAGAGAAAAGAATTTACGATCTCGCATAATAAAAGAATATCTTATTAAATGGAAAAACCTTCCAAAAGAAGATGCATCATGGGAATCAGAAAATTTTTGTCAATTGCACCCGTCCTTACCAGTGCTTTGAGGACAAAGAAGTTTTAAAGGGGAAGGCAATGTTATGTACATAAAAATACACATAAATAAAGATATTAAATAATATAACAACTAAATAATAAACAATTATTAATAATGAAAAGACATGAATATTGGCTATTGGGCACCCCAGTAGGGATATATAAGCAAGCCCTCCTTCTTAATTGTAATCATCAATCAATTATTCATTTTTTATCAGTATATTTATTTATTCCAATTCAAATACTTGGTCTATTTGTTACAGAGACCTAAGTATCCTGGAAAGTCCAAGGAAAAATGTTGACACAATGGAAAGGTCGAACATTTTAGAAAATAATACAAGGAGGAGGAAAAGAAGAATAAAAACGAAAATAGTGATTATGATGATGAGTTTGCAAAATATTCTAAGGAATATGGAGGAGATTCCTTTGTTGCAGTTGTAGCAACTCATGTAGGATAGAGTGGATGGAAAATATACTCTGGAGCTTCTTTCTGTATGGCTTCTCATCAAGGCTAGTTTTTAATGTATTAGGAATATGATGGTGGGAAGGTACATCTTGTTGATGATAGTCCTCTCAACATAGTTTTTTTTGGTAGAGTCTTGATCAGATTCCTTGATGGTAGAGTGAAGGGGAATAATGGAGTTTTCCTCTTTCTATATTTTTCATGGATCCTACTATCAATAAGAAAAATTAATGGTGTGGGTGTGTAAGTTTTTTTCTCTAAAAAGGGCACAAGATGGTCCTAGGGGCTATGATGATCGCTAGGGGTGTTCATGTGGGAAATCCATTCCATATTGACATTTTCACCATTCAATATAATAGTTCTTCAATTTGTGTAGCAAAGAGATCTATAAAATCTACACCACCATAATCAAAACATGTATCTACTTCTAATGGTCATGATTCATGAGTACCTAAACAAGATTTTTCTTCAGAAATAAAGTACTTGCAAAGAAGATGATGCTATGGCACCAAATATTTACCCATACAAGTTAGAAGGGCTTGTGGACCTTGAAAAACAAATTTCTTGTGAAAGGATTGAATGATTGTGGTATTGAATTTGATTTTTGTGATAATTGCATATATGGAAAACATAACCATGTTCAATTTTATTCTAGTTCTCACGAATCTTCTATGTTACTAGACTTAATTCATTCCAATGTATTTTTCCATGTTAAATGATGCAGGAGCATCATCTCACATCAGCCAGCTAGCTAGTATGATGCGGGAGCATCATCTCACATCAGCCAGCCAGCCAGCCAGCCAACCACGTCAAGCACATGCATTCAAAGCTGAAGAGAGGCGCAGTCCTCGCTTTTTTATTCAAATGAATGTAATTAATTGAATGTAAATAAATGTTTTAAGTTGTTGAGATGGGAAGTCGTGCCTTTGCGCAGACTATAGGTAGATAGGCCTTTAATGTTTTGTAAGTCTGTGATCTAGATCTGATTTGCGGACTAGATAGCCATTCAATGTAATTGAATAGGGTAGTTGAGGTTTGGAGGGAAGAGCTCGAAGAGCCCCCTCAGGTAAAAGATCGAAAGGATCTTATTTTGGTGATAGGGAGAGATAGAAGAGTTGAATAGTTGAGTTAGATTCTGCGAGTAGAGAGCAGAAGAGAAGGAGTCGAGACCTTGTTACAAGTTGTGCTCAGGAACACCATTGTAAACATGCATTTGCCATTTTAATATAAACAACAGTTTTTCCTGCATATTTTTGGTGTTAAATGAATGTCTGTGAGTGTTCTTTATATGATATGAAAGTATGTTGTAGATGTATGTTAGGCATTTGTAGGGGTTTTGTTTGGTTTCAGGCTTGAGAGGTCTTTGAGGTTTCATGCCAGGAGGGTGTGACAGAGTACTGCAGTCTTTGGATAACCGGTGCATAGATGCACTTCTGAATTCTACAGATTCAGACAAAGATGTGCAGTGGGAACAAGAACTGAAGTCAACAACTCGAAGAAGGCCATGAGGTTGTTGAATACCTCAGGAGGCAAGGCTGTATTTGAGAACACAGTCATAGACGAAACTTATGTTGTGAGTTTTTTAAAGCTCTTTCAAGAGGGCATTGAGCAGGTGCAAGGAGTGTACAGAAGATAGAAGAACTCTATTGTGAGTTCAGACAGAAGCCAGAATCACTAAGAATTCTGAGAGCTCTGCCAAGTGGGCATTGAGAATATGCATAGTGATGCATTGAGAAGAACTCTGATGTGAGTTTTGTAAGAAGATACTCTACCATATGGGCATGGAGTAAGTACTTTAAGTGCATAAAAGAGATCCTGTTGAGTTTAGAAGAAGGCGGAAACTCTGAGGAGTTCCGTAAGAGGCTATGCCAAGTGGGCATTGAGCATACTTGTAGGGTTATTGGATACCTAGAGAGAGAGAGACTCAGCAATAGGTTGCTTGAGCAGAAGGATAGCCAGGAGGGCATCCAAATTCTCCATTTGTAGGAGAAGGAAAGAAGATTTATTCCCATAAGGTCTGAGGAGTAGGAAAGCTCAGAAGAGACAACACCTTTGTGTGCATGCAATGACTCTGCAAGGAGTGCAGGAGTCATGGACACCTCTTAGGATTTTAGAGAAGGCCAAAGCTCAGGAGGAGTAGTTCTTTAAGCACACAGAGCATAACTACAAGGAGTGCAGAAGCCGTAGAACTCTTTGAAGAGTTCAGAGTTGCCAAAGCTCAGGAGGGACAACGTTTTCATACAAGCATAGGAGAACTCAAGTTGTAGAGCTCGCAGAAATGGAGCAAAGGTCAAGGCCTTTGAGAATTCAAAATTCTTCCAAGTCTAGGAATAAAGCATGCGCATGCTCAAGAAGGAGGCACAACAGCCGTCAGATAAGGTTGAGGAAAAGAGAACTGGACCATTGAAAGACTTCACGTCCAGGAGGCAGTGCAACAGAGAAGTGCACAGAAGAGACGGATCTGAACTGTCAGATCTTGGTTGAAACAACCGACAGTCGTTAGATCTGTTATAAGTTGCATGGGGTTAAACCCTCGTAACCAGAGGAGAGAAGTCCCGAAGAAGTTGGTAGCGGGATTTCGACATTCGGGAGTTCGAGAGTCCGGAGGGCGAGAGTTCGGACACTCGGCCTCCGAAATCGCGAAAAGGTGAGATTAGATCTGAGCCGTCTGTTCATTGAGACACGTGGCGGGGATCAAGGGACCCATCGGTATTTTGGCTACCAGGGGTTCAAGTTGACAAGATTGTGTCATAGGGGTCGGGAGCAGCGAAGTTCCGAGAGAACCTGAGCCGTTCGCTGGAGAGTGGACATGTGTCATGAGATCGCCCATATTGGGGATTCGGACATCGGAGTGTGAAGGAACAACAGCGAGGAGGATTCTCGCATTGGGAGAACCTGAAATAGCTAAAGGAGGAGAGAAGGTCGGGACAAGCACCATATCAACGTTTCGCGTATTGGCACTTCGAGGGTCTAGTGGATAAGAGGTCGAGCACTTGGGTTGCGAAACCCCAAAATAAGGTCTCAGTCATGTGAAGGATGGTCACTTGGACCGGAGCATAGTTAGGTGGGGCTAAGGTATTGCCAATTCTGCATTTCGTGGATTGGTGAATCGGGAGTCGAGAGGTCAAAGGGTCGGGCCCTCAAATAGAGAAATCCTGAGATAAGGCCGTGGTCATACGAGGAATGGTCATATGGGCCAAAGCACAGCCCAAGGGGAAAATCGTTGATTGAAGCCTTGTTGGCATTTCTAGGATTGGAAGGTCGAGGAGTCGAGGACTCTTGACATCGGGAACAGAAAACCTCGAAGCCCAATCATTGTATTTCCTGTTGTGGAAACACGAACTCCATTTTGGAAAGAAAAGTCACAGGCACATGCAGAGGCCGTGAAAGGGAAAGAAGGACCTGTGGATTGTTGTGAATAGTGATTCTCGTGGGGATCGAAAGAGCCGCTCTGGCTCAGGAATTGAATGAATGATCCTGTGAGCGGATGTAGAGTGCGCCTGCATCATTAAATTTCTTTCATTTCTAAGGATTTGTATTATGTGTCATTCATGGATGATTATTCTAGAATGACATGGTTATGTTTTCTCAGAACTAAATATGAGGTATTTAGTCAGTTTAATGTGTTTTAATATTTCTTGGTAAATCAAATTGATAGGAAGGTTAGGTCTCGAGGACTGATAATGGTGATGATTTTTGTTTGGTAGATTTGATAATTTTTTAAGAAGAATGGCATTGAAAGACATAAGACAACTTTGTATACCATTCAACGGATTGTAGTTGTAGAAAAGGTGAACATGATGTTGATGGAAAGAGATAGGATTATGATTAATAAAGATGAATTAGAGAGGAGTTTTGGGTTGAAGTGGTTGCTAATGGATGTTATTTGATTAATAGGTCTCCCACATCAACACTTATCGATAAGACCCCTATGGAGGTTTGGATGGGAAAAAACCCGTCACTTCAACATCTTCATGTTTTTGGTTGTGATGAAAATGATCATCCTCTTAGGGGAAAGCGATCGAACTTGGATAACAAGGTAGTGAAATGTATCTTCATCAACTATGGTGTTGGTGTGAAAGGGTAAAATTTTTGGGATCCTGTGGCTAGGAAATATTTTTATAAAAAAAATTATCTTTCCAAAGAAGTTAAGTGTTCTTCCATAGTGGAGCAGTTATAAGAGGATGAGAAGAAGTCAATTTTTTAAAAACCACCCAATACCGAGAAAGTAGAACCAAAAAATCAACAAGAATTTCATAATGGAATTGATGATGATAAGGGTTTAGAGAGTTCAGAAGAGAAGGAAGAAATTCTACCTCAAACTTTAAGGAGGTCCACTTGGCAAAGAAGGCACACACACACACACACACACACATGTATAGTCTTTCTGATTTCAGATGCATATATTCTTTATTTGATAACATCGACTAACCAAAAACTATGAAAGAGGCATTGGATAGGTGTTCGAGCAGGTTGTTTTGGATAAGTTTTGGGAATTGTGCAGAACCAGATCGCGTGACATTTTGACAAAAGAGAAGCATGCGTGGAAAGCATCTAGTGCATTATCATGAGTCAGCGTGCAAGAAACATGAGTTAGTATGGAACGTTTGGGACAATTTGTCCACTTTGTAACCATGCTGTAACGGGCTAAGCCCTAATAGAAAACTATAAATATGTAATGGGTTTTGAGTAGAGGAGATAGTCAATAATGTAAGAGTGAAGAGTTGGCTAAGTGTTCAACTATTTTGAGTTATGAATGAGGTTTTTGGGAGTTAGGCTTGCACTGTAGTAGAACAACTTAGGCAGGATTGGGTAATGTCAAGTGATATATCTTTTTGTAAATACAGTGCACAACTGTAAGGAGATCGCTAATGAATAAAATAAGAAGTCAGTCGTTATGGACGTAGCCCATTTGGGGTGAAACACTTTAAAACCCTTTGTCTTGATGTGTTTCTTATGCTTGTTATGTTTCTTACGCATATGATGGATGGTCAGTATAGATATGTTTACTGTTTGTGTTTATTGTGCAATGATGGTAAATGTTTTGTATTCTGAAAATGTCACTGATATATGTTGTTATGATACTACACACTTAATATAATGATGATTGAATGAATGTTAATTAAAGGTTAAGCAACATAAAATGCACACATAGTAAATCAATGGACAATGCATAGTATGGTTGAATGTTGAATGACTCATTTCTGCCCACTGCAAAAAATTTGTTCCTTCATCCCCTATAAATTCCTCAGGTGAGACTTCACTTGCTTGTAGGTGATGCCGAAAGGGCCAGTGTCTAATAGTCTTGTTGGTTTATTAATGATTAAGCCCATTGCACACCAACAAATGGTTTTGTTGTCGGGACTAAGATCTAGGAATGAAGGGGATGTGGATGCCAACTAAGAAGGAGATCGGATAATGGTGGAACACTAAGGAGATCAAGTTTGCAGTAGATCATAATCATAATCCAAGGATCAACACGGAAGAATGGTTACAAAGGTATGTTTTTACATATTTACATGAAATTTTCTTCGTTGACTTTTTTAATGTGTTAGTAGAGTGGATCCAAATATTTATTGAACAAATGAAAGATGTCGAGCTATGGTTTCAAAGAATTGGACTCCTAAATTGATTTGACAAGTTAATGCAATTTAGGCAATAAGACATCATGTGCAATTGACTACTAGTTGGACAATGTGATGGAAGGTTACGTTACTGAATTTTCTATAGATTGCACTCATTCATACAATGATATGGAGAGGGAATTCTTTAAAGGAGAGTATAACAAATACTTGAAGTAAATATCTATGTCGATTAAGATGTTGTTGTGCAACAAAAATCATTATGACAATGAAATCTGATTGCTAAGCACCTTCGTGCACATAGGGGAACTAGGGGCTGACCAAGGAACGATCTAAGTATAGAAAGGGACGAAAAGAAGGAATGAGGAATGGATGGGCTGAGGATGACAAGTGAAGAAGATTGTGCAACGAATGGAGAAATTTGAGTATTGTGTAGTGGTAAGAGATTTAGAAGAAATAAAAAGAGGATTGTGGCTGAGAGAGAAGGAATCACATTGAGATTGAGGGAAGAGAAATTGGTGCAATATTCCCGATCAAAGGGAGTATGCACACAAAAGAAAATATCCTTCAAGTTAGTGCAATAGAAGAAGATCCCAATCAGATCAGACTCTATGTCGAATCCACGACCCCTTGTGTGTCGCCAAGAACTGAGGTAAGATTAGAAGTTTTTTCAATTGTAGTTAAACATCGTTACCAACTTAACGAGAACTCTCTAGAGTTCTCATTTTTTCAAGGGTCACATTTTTTACCTCGTTTCGAAAGGTGGTGCTACTAGTAGCACCAATGTTTTTATGGTAGTTACAATTCAGACTCATCGTGTTGACAATTGATGTCAATGTGAAGTCATTGTCAACAATTACTTTAAAATTTACACATTAATAAAAAAGCGTTGCTACCAGTAACACTGGATTGTTTTTTTGGTGTTGAAAGTATAACTTAATTGAATTTGTGTCCTCGAACATTGATACCATCGTTGATAAACAACTAAAAATTGGCTCCTAAATCATTCCTTAAATTTTTTATTTTTTATCTTTTAAATTTTATATTAAAAATATATATAAATTGGACAAAAAAAATTCCCATATTAATTAAAAAAAATAAAAAATAAAAAATAAAACACCTATTTTAAAAACAAAAACTCTAACCAAATTTTCTTTTAAAAGAAATTAAAA
>ML836971.1:29403-46927 GCA_009831015.1 Picea engelmannii | reverse complement strand
TTAAATGCATTCTCCAATGATTTGGGTTCCCAAAGGAGAACCTCATGTTGAATGTTATCCTTTAAAGTTCCTATGAATACATCAATAAAGTGCTCATCTGGAATATCGGTTACCTTTATATTCAATCTTTGGAAGTTCTCAATCTGCTCGGTTACTGAACCCTTTTGCTTGAGATTTATCAATTGGCTAAAGAAGGTATTGCTCCTTGTATCCTCATAGTGTCCTATCATTTCTTCCGTGAAAATTGTCCAAGTGACGAGTGATTTGTGAGAACAAATCCATCGATACCATAAAAATTGATTAGGTTCTAAATATAAGGAAGCAATTTGTACCTTTTGTGTATGTGGCACATTATGTAGATCAAAGAATTTCTCCATTTGAAGTATCCATGTGAATGGGTCCTTGCCATCAAACTTCCTCATATCGATCTTAGGAATGTGGTTGGTCTTCAACCCAAAGTTGGAGTTTCTCCATTCTGGATTCACCTTCCTTATGTCCTCATCATGAATTTTATGCGATGCATTTTCACTTTCAGGTGTCTTCTCTGTTATGGAATTTTTCAATACTTCCATGATCTCCTCTTTCAAACCATCCATCTTTGCCTCCAACTTAGCTTCCATCTCTTGTAGTTCATCTTTTGTTACTATCTTATTTTGTAAATCATTTATGTCCCTATGCATTTCTTCACCTTCATAAAGAGTCCAAGTAGGATTGTCTAGAGTCTTATTTGGTGTAGAAGTTCCCTTTTTGGGTGGCATGTTGGCCAAGTATCACTTTTGAACCTTGATTTTGAGGTGGTTCTACTAGAAAATCTTTCTTCTGTTGTATCTCCCAAGTTTTGGCCCTTCTGGGTATGAAACTTTCTTTTATGTAGTTCTATGATATTTCTTCTTTGCAATGCCATAGGTCTGATCAAAATTGGATGCGCCAAGTGGAATTTACGATAACTTCCCCAGAACTTGTCGATTTTTGGCCTTTCCAGGAGATCTCACTTGTATAGCGAGCCCAGCACAAAATAATTTATATACAATTCTGAAAATCGTACCCGAAATACTACAGACTATCCACGATCCAATGAAACTAGTCCCATTCAATTTGGATACTCTAGGAAGAAGTTATGATTTTTTTACCTGGAACACCTTCTTGAGACTAGTCAATAAGACTAGTCATATGCCCTATCTTACACAGGGTTTATCTACAAAATTAAGATGACCTAGAAGCTGAAATTTTTACCACATATACCCTACTAATTTTTGTGAATATCCTCTGGATTTAAGTGTCTGAAACATTACATAAAAAATTTATAGCGAAAATTCAGCAATGACTTATTTCAGGATGATTCCAGAACCCTATCTTGTACAGGTTGTATCTCCGAAAGTATAAGGCCTCGGGAGATGAAATTTTAACCCACGTACCTTGATATGTCTAATCAATATCCTCCAAGATTTTCCTTTTGAAACGTTGTATAAAAAAATTTATAGCGAAAATGCCAAGGTGTCTCAGATGTAGCAGTGAAACCCCAAGACCTTAAGCTCTGAAACCATATGTTAAGAACCAAATATCAATATAACATAGAAAAACCTCAGAAAAATTACTCAACGCTTTGAAAAAGAGATAATTTCAGATAATAAGCCTCTTCGAGGGGGAAACCTCCTTTTACCCCACTTAAATGTTCCAGTACAAGATGATTCCAAATGAAAATGTCTCCTTGGTATATATAGGAGACTAGAGTCTAGGAGGTATAATTACAACTAATGGAATAAAGCCGACATAAATAAAACAACATTACTAATGTAATATGCCCCAATTAAGGGGTAAAGAGACAATATTAGGGCTTAACAACTAGTGCTACCGATAGCACCACTTTTTGATTTAGGGGTTGATTTTCATGTTTTTTATGAAAAAATATGGGTTTTTTGGGCGAGAGTTTTCGTTTTGAGGTCATAGTTATCGTTAAGTCGGTAACACTATTTTTAGTGGAGGAAGTAAATATGGTAGTGGAATTAATAAAAGTAGTGGAATGAGTATGACGAGTCAGAACCAGTTAGTGGTATCAAGAAGAATAGCGTGAAGATTACGATGGCAGGGGTAGATCTCACCTTAAGGATGTCTCTCTTTCAAGGGGCCCGGTTAAAATATCCTGAACACCATTTGTTCATTTGTGACACGATATAGATTGTAAAGAATGTTCAGGATGATGATGTGAATATTGCGTAATTGGAAATAAATTTAAGATATTGTGCACTATTATGGTATATGAAATATCAGAATATTACATTGGCGGGTCAGACAAGAACATTGTAAGAGGTAATACAAGCATTAAGGAAAGAATTCCAAAAGCCTAAGTCTTAGTCGCAGTGCATTATAGATCTAAAGGATATAAAAAAAATAGTAAATGAATTAGTATGGGACTATGATCAAAGTTTTAAGATATTGAAAGACCAACTAACATTCCAAATTCTGGATGAACAATACATGGAATGGTTTATTGTAGGTTTATTGCCACATATACGCTTCCCTTTGATGCACCAGAAGATTGTGATGTAGTCAGAAGCTCTATAAATTGAGATCAAAATGGAAGTGTCCCCTATAGGAAAGAATAAAGTGGGGATGGCTCAAGTCCAGTCACAACTAGATTCATTGACTATTCTATTGCAATAAATTACGAAAGGAAAAGAAAAGCGCAAGGGATTTGGTGTATCAACTATAAAACATAAGGCCATTGTAAACATGAGTATCCAACATGCCAAAAATACTTGAATACAAAAACCCCAAATCGATTATGATTATGGTGTGAAATTTGCAAAATGGTGGGTCACCACCCTCATAATTGTCCATTGATGCAGAAATACCAGAGTATTGCAAGGAATTTGTTTTTCAATTTTTGTAAGTCTGTCGGACATGATGAAAAGGATTGTAGTGTGTTGGACTTGATGAGAGAGTGCACTTCATATGAATACAAAATCCAGGAATAAAATGTCACAATAGAAGGACGAGTTGTGTAGTATAATACTCCGGGAGGAGGTTATAATCAAGGAAGCAGAGGAAGATTTACATGCCATGAAAGAGGTGGATTTGGTAGAGGAGGAAGAAGACCAATCATTTTTTATAACTGCAATCAACTACGACATCTGGTGCAAGGTTTTCCAAATCCTTGCACAACATGCACGTACTGCAAAGCATTGGACCATGTGATGGAGGATTGATGGAAGATTATCCTCAATTGATAGAAAAATGGCAGGCAAGAGGGAAACAAAACCAAAACTAGAACTAGAACCCGCACATTATATATATGATAGCAGAAAAAATCTATGACAATCAACCCATAATAGTAGAAGTTACATGTGGAGGAACGAGAACCAGAGAGGACGCGATGAAACAAGGGAGTAAAACTCACCAGTGAGTAAGGAAAGCAGTGGATCCATTACCATTGTTTTATCCGAGAAAAGAGAAGGAGACCTACCAGGAAGAAATAAAATAATTGATAGGAGCATTCTGGATAGTATCAATTTTGAGTACACCATCATTGTATGATAGACCATTGGTGTTTGATATGCCTCTAGTCTATGACCATTCAAAGAAGTAAGCTAAAAAGGTAAGAACTTTGCAAAGTTTCTTAAGAAGTTGTTTAGAATTATCGAAAGATGAATCTGCATTGAGTAGTCTATGCAGAATGATTGATCATTGTGCCCAAGAGAAGGAGAAACATGTCACACATAGAGAATTTAATCAGGTGCATAGTAAGAAGTGAACATATAGGTAGTTCAAGCTCAGTGCGAATATATGAGCTTACAAAATAAACTTGATATAATTCTATATTTGGGGTCCGATGTAAATATTATCACGAGATATACTTGGGAGATGATGGGCCATTCGATGTTGATTTGATCTCCTATCCAGCTAAGGCTAGCGAGCCAACATAAGATCATTCCAGTTGGAAGGTTAACAAGAGTAAATGTCAATATTTATGGGGTGCGTAGTGTAGCAGACTTCGAAGCGATAGACATAGTAGATGGTAGTACATCTTATCAAGTACTATTGGGACTTGATTGGGAATTTTATAATCAGACAATCATTGACCTAAAGAAGAAACAAATGGTATTCAAAATAGAAGAATTGAAAGTTACTACGTCATTAGACCCCATTGAAGGAAGAAGGTATGTAGAACCAACAAAGAAAAAATATCTTGATGGTTTGTGTAATATGACTTTGTGAATGGACGATTATGTGGAACCTACAGTTGAAAGAGTACTTAGTTGGAGGAGTATTAGCTAATTTTCATCAGAATTAGAAGAAGCCTTGGAGAATTGGCAACAAATACTATATGAAGTATTGACAAGGAAGTGTTCTTGAATTACCTGCACATTGAGATGGATTGGAACCAAAATAGTCTAACCTCCAAGGTGTGATGGGTTAACTAATGTAATTTATTTTATAAGACAATTTGAGTTGAATATATTAGATCAAAAAATACTATTAACTTTGGATGTTGTTCTGAAAGAAACCCCTGTGTGATGGTGGGATACGCACAAATATGGCATAAGAAACTAGCAGCAGTACAAAAGGATATTATAAGTTAGATTCAGGATAGAGAATGAACGCATCATGTCAAAGTATAGTGGATTAAGTTTTCCAACAGATCATGTTACAAAATGTATTGTGCAATGGAGATCAATACCTCAACAAGAATGGACTCATTTATTTGTGCATATTGTGGACACTACTTCGAAGAATTGGTACATAGCACTAGAAGTGTGCATAGGAACAAGAGATTGGGAAGAGTTGATAAGAAACTTCAAGTTAACATTCAATTTTGAATATAATAATCCATTGACTCAGCCTTGCAGGTAATCAAGAATAAGATTTATGTGACAGAAGGTCTGATGTACAACATGCCTAGAGTCACTGCAATAGTTGAATAGGTCTTGCAATGATACAATGTTTCTGAAGAAAACTAGGAGGATGAAGACCCAAGAAATTTGCAGATATTTGAAACTGAAGGGGCATGTTTAATGGAAGGACTGGAGCTTGAGTCAGCTATATATTCCAATCCCTTAAGAACACGCAATGTCGACATAGCTACAAAATATAAGATGAATTTTTCCAACATAGGATATTACTAGAGATATGAGATAGTTGAGAAGATTGTTGACTTGCTACACGACTACCAGGATCTGTTTCCAACAAAGTTCTCAAACATGAAAGGAATCGATAGAAAATTAGGAGAAATTAAGATCCCGCTAAAACCAAATGCCAAACCTGTGAAATAGAGACCCTATAGAATGAACACGGAATATAAGAATAAGGTAAAAGCAGAGATAGATAGAATTTTGGAGGCTGGAATTATAGAACCTGTTGAAGAATCAGAGTGGATAATCCCAATGGTATTCCAAGAAAAGAAGGTAGGGGGGATTATGATTTGCATAGATCTAAGAAATTTGAATGATGCATGTTTAGATGACCCCTATCATGATTACTCTTTTATGGATGGATTCTCAAGGTACCACCAAATCAGGATTGCACAAGAATACCAATATAATATGACCTTTGCGACATAATGGTGTTGTTACTAGTACACAATTATGTCACTTGGGTTGAAGAATGTACTAATGATATTTTCCAGAGTAGTTTTTGCAACTTTCAAAGAGTTCATTCATATATTTTTGTAGGTCTATTTAGATGATTGTACAGTATTTAGTCTATTAAAAGATCTCGTTGAACTTCTACGCTTAATGTTGGATAAGTGTACATAGGAAATACCAGATCTCATTGAATCTAAAGAAATGCATTTTTTTTCACCTTTTGGAATTTTTGGGGGCCATGTGGTGTGTAAACAATGATGTTTAATGGACCCTACAAAGATAGTCATTATTGTTGATATTCCACCACCAAATTCAGTGCAGTTGAAGTCTGCACTGGGTCATACAGGATATTATACAAAGTTAATCAAAGGATATGCATAGATGACAACCCCTATGGAGAAGTTGATGAAGAAGGAAGTTAATTATCATTGGAATGATGAATTTCATAAGAGTATGGATACATTGAAATAGAAGATGGTCACCGCACCGATTCTAGTTTTTCCTAACTAGAGCAAGGAATTTCATGTTCATGTGGATGCATCGTCGATAGCATTGGGAGCAATTTTGGCACAACTAGGTGAAGGAGAGTTAGACCATCCAATTGCATATGACAGTAGAGAGTTATAATCTACAAAGAAAAACTAGACTACGATAGAACGAGAAGGTTTGGAAATGGTGTATGCCTTGCAGAAGTTCATACATTACCTACTTGGATCTCACTTCAAGATGTATATAGACAACTATGTGCTTAGATACCTAGTGAAAAAGCCAGTGTTGGGGGGGGGGATATGCAGATGGTTAATACTATTATAGGAATATTACTTTGAGGTGATCTTGAAACCAAGAAATTTTAACTTGAGACTGAATCATTTTTCACCCAAACTATTAGAAGAAGATGCACGCAACCTGGATGATTATTTACCATATGCACACTTATTTGAAATTTAGATGGTGGATGACTGTTTTTCAGAAATAGTTCATTTTTTTAGCACAAGAGTAGCCCCATCATACTTCATAGTGGTACAAAGAAAAAACTTGTAGTTAAGGAAGTAGACTATCAATTGATAGAAGGAAATATGTACAAGTTAGGTGCATACGATATTCTGTGACGTTGTGTATTGGAGCATGAAAGAAATATGGTGATATAAGAGCAACATGAAGGGGTTAAAGGAGGTCACTATGCAGGAAAGGAAACAACTCATAATATTCTATGTGTAGGATTATGGTGGCCTACACTGCATAAATATTCTAAATAATTCTGTCATAGTTGTGACGTTTGTCAGAAAATTGGGAAGCCTTCTGAGAGAGATGAAATTCCCTTAGTTCCACAACTGACGTTACAAGAATATGATAAATGGGAAGTGGAATTTTTTGTCTGATTAATCCACCAGCTAAGAGGTCGAGATATAGGTACATTATTACTGTGAAAAACTACTTAACCTGATGGGTAGAGGCAGAGCTAGTCAGAGACTGCAGCGCGGACACAACTACGTGATTTTTGTTAGAAAATGTAGTCACAATGTTTGGATTCCCAAGGGTGATTATGAGTGATGAGGGAACACACTTTATGAATAGGAATATTGAAGCATTGATAGAGTAGTTTTAGATCCATCATCAGAAGAGTACACCATACGATCCTCAAGAAAATGCAACAATACAAGCCTTCAATAAGATTCTGGAACATGCACTGACAAAGATTTGCAACGTAAGATGGGATGAATGGGAATTGAATATTATAGTATTATTATTGGAGTATATGATCCAGGTGGATATTGGTGGCCACCCACCTTTTCCAACTATCTCAAAACAATTTTTTGGCAATTTTAGCAATTTAATATTTTTAGCAGTTTTAACTTTCAGGGCCATTTTGAGGGCCTAAATGAAGGTTTTTCAGGATATATCTTCTCAATGATAGACAAATGAATGATTGAGCCCCCAAAATGAATCTCCTCGATGATACATTTCCAACGAGCTATCGTGCACCCCAAATGGAGATTGTATGCCAAAGTTATACCCCTGGGAAGTTGATACACCAAACTACCCAATACGGCATCCACAAAATTGTTGGATTTTCATCTTCCGGGGTTATGGTTTTGGATTTTATTTATGATAAAAAGGGATTTGGAGTCTCATTTTAAAATCATCATCTTACGAATGCGAGTAGCAGACACATCTCTTCTCAGAGATAAAATGCCACCATTCTAGCAAGTCTTTCACTCTGTATTTTTATAGTCTTTGTACATCTTCGCTCATTAATAGAAAATTGTGTATTACTGTATCTATGTGTTTATGTTTTCATCTATGAAACATTTATGTTATATTATTGGATATCTGTTATATCTCTATACATTTCTTTATTATATCTATGCTCTCATTTTGTGCCAAAAATAATCTGGATCAATATATAACTACAAGTAAGAAGTTGACAGGACAGACTCCATTCAAGTTGACATATGGACAAGAATTTGTGACTCCTATGGAGTTTATTGTACCTAGTCTACACATTGTTGCAATGGCAAAGCTTACATAGTCTAGTACAGTGGAAAAGAGACTAACAAAACTTATGGAATTAGAAGAAGACCATTTTTTCGCAGGTTTCCAACAGTAGGTACATAAAGCATGTTAGAACTGAAAGTCACACTTTGACTACTAAAGTGTAAGCTCAACACCCATCATAATGTAAAAGATAACTTTGGTTTTTAATACATGAATCAACAATATGGATAAATAAAGAGATAGGACAAAAAACTGCAGATCAGTAGGTTACACTAATGGGCAATGGAGTCACAAACATCCTGCTCATCAAAGGCACAATAGCTACTCAACAGAAAACAAGATTGTATGATGATAGGTGGAAGAAATGAAGAACGAAAAAATAAGATAAAATTTTCATAAAATACATATCCTCTCAATTTAATGAATCAACAAATACTTGAATATAAACAATGACTAATGGGGCAAAATACAACAGATCCTCTGTTGCTTAGGGATCCATAAATCATTGACAACCTTTGATCCTCAAATATGCAATATATTCAAATAAGAATAAATATAAAAGAAGAGTTACAATCTGAAATCACAGCTCTCATGAGTCTCCAATAGCATTAATGCTTACAATCCTAAAATGCCCACAGGCTTACAAATGAACACACACAAAAAACTACCTATTCCTACTGTCTCTAGCCTCTCTTGGTTCATCCCTCCTCCTCTCCAAGAGATATATCCATCTTTAAATAGAAAATAGATTAAAAATAACCTAAGGAGGTCGAATCCCATCTCCTCCATTGGATTCTAAGCCTTGGAGATAGGTGGAAACAGTCAAAGAGACAAAAATCCAACAAACACCAAACTATCGATTTTCAGGAATTTGTTGCAAGTCATTAATGAAATGTCTCCACCTCATTTCATGAGGCCTTTGCTGGAGCTAAATCTTAGGTGCAGGTTTCCCTTGACATCTAACTGATACTTGAGAAGTCATTTGAACTCTCCTTTACATGTGACAACCTCCCAACAAGGAGAATATCAAAATCGTGACCTCTACAGGAAATTAGTACGCAGCGCTACTGTGCAGAGTATACAACACCTACTTCTATATCCAATAACTCTCAAACCAAAACACATTTTGAAAAAATGAGAGAGGTTTTGTTATTTGGAACATTATGAACAAAAACCTCCTCCAGTTTTGAAAAATACATCCTCAACTGCTCATAACCCAAGTTTTAAATTAGTGACTCAAAATTGGCAAAATAACTCTGCACAATTTAGCCTCTTCCAGAATATTACGAAGCGCCTGTAGGTAGCACTGACTGTGTTTCTGCATGAAATTCGATAGCATAAATCTGTGGGTGCTTTGATGGTTGAACTTGGATATTGGGAATAACTCAATATAATTTCAATTTTCCCCAAAACAAATAAAAATCCCATAACAATTGTATTCATTTGCCAAAATGAATAATTAAATGCAGATTCTGTTCTCTGTGAAATATTAGGTTGCACCTGTAGGTAGCACCACTTATGCAACACTGAGGCATAAACCAATCTTGTGCTAACATAGGCTCCATGGGGGATAGATTCCTCCCTGTGAGGCTCTAAGAACTCTTGTAGTTTCAGTGCCTTATCTTTTGGGCTTGTGGAGTCATGCTCTCAACCTTTAACCTTTGCAATCTTCTTTGATCTATGACCTTTATCTGAAACTAAATGAAAATTAAAACTAAAACTGACAAAATGATGAAAACGATGCTTGTCTAGAAAGCTTATTTTGGGAAACTGAAGCATTCAAGTTACATGAAACAACCAATGAAGCCATTTCATCATTTTTTCAACTGTTTGAAGTTTTGAAATGTGCTTCCTTAAGCACCAGAGATAATTCTTACTTGAAGGCGTCTCAAAGAAGCATTTGGAAATACACTTTCCATTGAAGAAATTATTGAGCCTAGGCCCATTTTCTATTTGCAGAAAGGCTGCAAATGGATCCTGAAAAACATCATCAATACTTGCCCCTGCAACATTGCTTTGTGTAAAAAGGAAAAGTATTGCATTAGGTCCTTCATCCACTATTCTTGGTTGTTGTATGGCTTGTTGATTCTCTAATTCATCCTTAATGCATATGGCCTTGGTCCACTCCTGGTCATGAGGTGTATTAGGAAAAAGGATTAGTGATTCTTGTCTTTTTTAATTTCAACCTTTCTCATCTAATCACATGTCATTTGATATTGGCTGCTTGATGAAACTAAGATTGTGTCTTCAAGAGGAATAGGGGTTTGATAGGGCAGTTCATCACAATTAGAAGTTCTTGTGAAACTAAATTATTCTATCTTATCTTCTAATTGTGACGTATATTCATCATAGCTTGGATTATGGTCCCAATTTCTTAGTTTTTCACCCTCTAAAATTAGATTATCATCTTTTTCTTCTTTTTCAGCAACAAAAATATGACATGAGGGTTGAAACAAGCTATTATTGCTTTGATGGGAAGGGTACTTTTCTGATATAAGGTCTTCAACAGATTTTTCATGGAAATCATCTTCATAATCATCATACAAAGGTGAATCAATGACCATTTGACTATTAATGGTTGAGGGTATTAGTACAATAGCTTGGACAGCTGGTTGCTCAAGGAAAACATCCTCATAGTCATCAAAACTTGGCAAATCATGGCACATTGGTTCATTAGCAATAGGAGGGACTGGTAAGCTATGAATTCGATCATGACAAGATGAAACACTATTCTCATGATGAAATAAATCTGAATCTAAGATGACCTCTTGACTTAAAGAATCAAGAAAAGGAGGAGATAAAGAAATGATGGATTGTCCATATTGATATTTCTCTTGGGGACCTAGATTTTGACATGAATGATGCATTTGTTCTTCAAATTTAAGAAAAGCATTATGAAACTCATCATCTAAGTCCTTCTCTCTATAATCATCACCTTCATCATCACTACTAGAGGAATCACTTGTTGAATCTTGAATATATGATGCATACCCCTCACAACAATTCTCAAAAAGTCTTTCAACTGGATAAATTTTCTTGCAATGAGAATAAAAAAATCATGAAATTCCTTCAAAGAGGAAATACTAGAAGTAGGGAGTGTTCTATACCATTTTCTCGCATCACCTTCCAATGAATACATGAACATTTTCATCAATATATCTTCATGATGAATGGCAAGTTGTTGCATCAAAGCATGAAATTCATGAGCATGCTCAAAAGGGTTGTCATCATCACCTTCATAAAATCTAGGCAGCAGATCTTGCCATTCATCAATTTGAGGCACAGGATGTGGATAACCATATGTGGCTGAGAAATTGAGTGGGGCAAGCCTCTTGGCCAGGATAGCCTTCATAGCCATTTGATTTTTCTCATCCCTAGTGGAGTCACCAACATATTCTGAACAATGGAGTCACCATGGTGAATGTGCAGTCTTGAAGGTGTCCAACTTCAGTCACCATCTAAAGCTGGAGTTGTATAGTGTCGTTCTTCCTAGGGAGCTTTTAAATCTGCTCAAATCTGTCCCCAACAATGACGCCAAAAATGTAAGCTCAACACCCATCAAAATGTAAAAGATAACTTTGACTGCTAAAGTGTAAGCTCAACACCCATCAAAATGTAAAAGATAACTTTGTTTTTGAATAGGTGGATCAGCAAGATGGATAAATAAAGAGAGAGGGCAGAAAACTGCAGATCAGTAGGCTACACCAATGGGAAATGGAGTCACAAACATCTTTCTCATCAAAGGCACAAAAGATGCTCAACAGAAAACAAGATTATGTGCTGATAGGTGGAAGAAATGAAGAAGGAAAACATAAGATAGAATGTTCAGAAAATAGAGATCCTCTTAATTTAATGAATCAACAAATACTTGAATATAAACAATGACTGATGGGCAAAATACAGTAGATCCTCTACTGCTTAGGGATCCATAAATCATTGACATCCTTTGATCCTCAAATATGCAATATATTCAAATAAGAAGAAATATAAAAGAAGAGTTACAATCTGAAATCACAGCTCTCATGAGTCTCCAATAGCAGTAATCCTTACAATCCTAAAATGCCCACAGGCTTACAAATGAGCACACACAGAAAACTGCCTATTCCTACTCTCTCTAGCCTCTCTTGGCTCATCCCTCCTCCTCTCCAAGAGATATCTCCCTCTTTAAATAGAAAATAGCATCCAAATAACCTAAGGAGTTTGAATCCCATCTCCCCCATTGGATTCTAAGCCTTGGAGATAGGTGGCAACAGTCAAAGAGACAAAAATCCAACAAACTATTGATTTTCATGAATTTGTTGGAAGTCATTAATGAAATGTCTCCACCTCATTGTATGAGGCCTTTGCTAGAGATAAATCTTAGGTGCAGGTGTCCCTTGACATCTAACTTATCCTTGAGAAGTCATTCGAACTCTCCTTTAAATGTGGCAACCTCCCAACAAGGTGAATATCAAAATTGTGACCGCTATAGGAAATTAGTACGCAATGCCACTGTGTATAGTACGCAACGCCTACTTCTATATCCAATAACTCTCAAACAAAAACACATTTTGAAAAACTAAGAGATGTGTTTGTTATTTGGAATGTTATGAACAAAAATGTCCTCCAGTTTTAAAAAATACATCCTCAACTGCACATAACCCAAGTTTTAAATTAGTGACTCAAAACTGGCAGAATAACTCTGCACAATTTAGCATCTGCCAGAATATTACGAAGCGCCTATAGGTAGCACCCGACTTTGTTTCTGCATGCAATTCGGTAGCATAAATACGTGGGTCCTTTGATGCTTGAACTTGGATATTGGGAATAACTCAATATAATTTCAATTTCCCCCAAAACAAATAAAAATCCCATAACAATTGTATTCATTTTCCAAAATGAATAATGAAATGCATATTTTGTTCTCTGTGAAATATTAGGTAGCGCCACTTATGCAATGCTGAGGCATAAACAAATCTTGTGCTAACAAAGCACATGAGAAATTTTGGCATGACAAACATATCAAACATAAGAAGTTTCAAACAGGAGCATTTAGTTTGGGGGTTTTGCTGTACAAACCCTTGTGAGCAACTCATTGGTGAAATATCCACTCACCTTGTTCCATAGCTTGGTCTCAGGGATGAAAGACTCCTCCACACCATTCTAGTCTCAAGGCCAGCTTATCGATGGAGGTTCGATCCAGCTTATCCTGAGGGCCTGGGGCCATTCCGACAGTTGGGTTTTGTTTGCAGGGGCAGGACCATCAGTTTGAGGGATTTTCTGGAGGGTTATCATCATTCTACATTTGTCTGCAGATTGGGATGTCGTGGAGCCATAGGGGACGTCCTGTGATTCAGTAAAACTCAGATCTAGGGAGATCTGCTTGAGATCTGAGCCCAAAAATTCTCCCACGTGATTCTCATAGCCCGATCTATATTCTTGGAGAGTTTCAGAGCATTTGGAGGACTCCTTCATCAGGGCTGAACCAGCTAGGGTTTCATTCCTCCAGTGGGGTACACCATTCAGTAGAGAATTCAGATCTACGGGGTTTGACAGTGGATTTGGGAATTTGGACATCTGGGTTTTCCTTACAGTTGCCCGATCTATCATTTGGCATATTTCTCGGGATGATTGGACACTTTTGGTAGTAGGGAAGAATTATTCAGGGCTTCATCATTCTAGCAGGACATGGCACTTTCCAGCTTGGAGGTTGAGCATTAGTACAGCTCAGATCTGCTTGATTTAGTCTTCATTGTATATCCAGCCTTTGGAAGCTTATTTTGTATTGTCGGGAGCATTTTGTAGCAGCTCATATCTATTGCTTGTACGACCATCTGAGGTTTATGCCAGATCGTCCATCTATTGTATTGATCTTACATTGCTCATAATAAAAAGGTCAGATCTTTGCTTGTGCTTCTACATCTTGAATATATTGTGATCTCCATGTGTTGATGAATCTTGTATGCACTTAATAACTCAAGAAATTAGTAGTAGTTAGTGATTCCAAGAAAGAATTTAGCTTGGGATCATTACAGTGGTATCAGAGCCTCGATCCTCCAAACCTATGGAAAGATCGGTGCATGCAGAAGTACAGGGGAATTGTTATGGGTCCGAGGAAGAAAAACAACAGTGAAACAGAGGAAGAAATGGAAGGGTTAGGAGACGACCATGAGCCTCAGGGCTTGGATCTCTTAGTAGACAAATTTGGTAAGTTCCAGCAAAACATGAACCGCACAGAAAGTACATTGGTTCGGCAGTTGGATGAGTATCAGGAAACCAACAGAAGGGGACAGGCTGAAATCTCTGAAACCTTGAAGAATGTTGATGAGAATCTACAGAAAATGAATGAGAACCAAACTAGGATAACTGACCTTTTGATGCAAGTAACCCATCGAGGAAAAGATCCTGATACGTATGGGAATAAGGAGACTGGAGGGTCCGGTGGAACCCATGAGGAAGCCAGATATAACCCAGAGAAAGCACCGAGATCTGAAGGAAGTCTTGGAGGTGGCACGTTCCATGGGAAGATGGGTAGCAGGACCAATCATAGGCCATACATGCCAGTGTTCATGGATGAACCACTAGGCCAACACTCAGGTAACAGAGCTAACCCCATACCATACATGCCCACATTCACAGATGAGCAAGGGCAGCAGGAACAGGTTGAAGATTTTGTGGAACAATTAGCGAGGAGTACCAGGGAATACTATAGCTTGGATATGAAAGTTCAAAGATAGATGTCCCTAGACCAATATTGTCAACTCAGGTTCAGAAACCAGCCTAGGACGAACCACAGGGGCAACTTTGAGTTTGAGCGAAGGGAAGGGAAGATAGAGATTCCATACTTTGATGGTACGACTAAGATGACAGCACAAGCATGGGTGCAGAAGCTGGATACTTACCTGCAGCTTAACCCCATGAGAGAGATGGAGGCCATCAAGTCTGCCACTATGTACTTGGATGGCAAGGCCCACGACTGGTGGTACCATGGGCTCACCACACTCGGCCACAACTATATTGTATCCTATACAAAATTCACTCAAAGGCTCATTGATAGATTTGATCTAGGAGATCCTAAGTTACATTTCTGGGAGCTCACCCAACTCAAGCAAATAAGTACTGCTGAGGCATACATTGATGAGTTCCAGAGGTTGGCATTGATGGTGCAAGATATGTCCCCAACCAGGCTCATGATGCTCTTTACATAAGGATTGATGGAACCCTTGAAGGGTTGGGTTAAGGCCTTCAAGCCTATCAGCCTACAGGAAGCCATTTGGAAGACGAGGGATCTGATTCCAGCTACTAAACCAAAATTCATACCCAGACCACCTCTTAACAATGGTGGAAGAGATCAAAGGCCTCCAATAAACCAGGGAGGACGTGACCCTAAGGGTTATGACAAGGGTCGTGGCAGAATAGATGATAACACCAAGAGGGAACTGAGAAGGAAGCAAATTTTCTTCAAATGCAAGGAGCCATGGAATCCCTCACACAAGTGCATGGGACGAGGACATGTACATTACATTGAGGTCACTTCAGATGATGAAGAAGAGGATGAGTATGGTTAGATACAAAACATGGAGGCTGAAACATTAGGGGCAACGAAAGAGGAGGTTTCAGAACTAGACTGTGCGGCTGGAGAGAAGGCTACTTTGGCATCTATCAGTGGGGTACCCAAGTTCAACACCTTCAATATGAGAGGGGTCTTAAAAGGACAGAAAGTGTCGGTTTTGATTGATGGAGGAGCTTCCCACAATTTCATTGATGCAGCATTACTGAAGAGGAGGCACATACCTACAGTAGAGTTTGAAGGATTCAAAGTGGAGGTAGCAGGTGGTAGTACTATGCCTTGTAACAGATACATACCAGGTATGAAACTCACCTTGGGAAGGCATGAGTTAGTTCAGGATGTGTACGTGATGGATCTTCCCAATACCAACATCATCCTAGGGGTGCAGTGGCTCAACACTTTAGGACCCATCACCACAAATTACAAGACCATGGAAATGTCCTTTGTGGAGGAAGGAGGACAAAAGGTTGTGCTTAGAGGCATGACAGGTAACTCTGCCAAAGTGGTCATGGCCAAGAGGATGGAAGCCATATTCAAAAGGGAAGAAATTGTATATGCAGTGGAATGTAAGGTCTCAACACGGGTGGATGAGAAGGGAAAGGTGCATTACACACCATAGATCAAAAGAATCCTTGACAAGCACCAGAAAGTGTTTGGGCCGATTCCTCCAGGTGTGCCACCAAATAGGGGGTTTGAGCACATCATTGAGCTAGAAGCCAGGGCTAAGCCTGTTATCACCACACCCTATAGGCATCCCAAGAAGTATAAAGATTAGATAGAGAAGGCCATCAAGGAGCTTCTATACATGGGACACATCAGACCAAATTCAAGCCCATTTGCTTCTTCAGTAGTCTTGGTGAATAAGAAGGATGGAACATTGAGAATGTGCATTGACTTCTGGGCTTTGAATAAAAAGACGATCAAAAACAGGTATCCCATACCCAGGATTGATGAGTTGTTGGATGAGCTGCATGGAACTATATATTTCACAAAAAATGATCTTCGCTCGGGCTACCATCAAATCAAGATGAGGGAGGAGGACATCTCAAAAACAGCCTTTAGATGTCACTACGGCCATTACGAGTTTTTGGTGATGCCCTTTGGGTTAACCAATTCCCCAGCCACATTTCAGTCTTGCATGAACCATGTGTTCAACAAATAGCTGAGGAAACACTTGTTGGTATTCTTTGATGACTTGCTCATTTACAGCAAGACCTGGGAGGAACACCTTCAACATGTGGACCAAATCCTGTCAATCATGGAAGAATAGTCACTATACACCAAGGAATCCAAGTGTGAGTTTGGAATGACAGAAGTGATTTACTTGGGACACATCATAGGGGCAAAAGGGGTACAGGTACACCGGGAGAAAATAAAATCCATTAGGGAATGGCCTACTACAAAAACACTCACAGAACTGAGGGGATTCCTAGGCCTATGCACATACTATAGAAAATTTTTCAAAGGGTTTTCTCAACTATGCGCACCCTTGACTGACCTGACCAAAAAGGGGACCTTCAAATGGAATTATGAGGCCCAAGTCACAATGGAGAAAATGAAAGAGGTCATGAGCACCTGCCCAGTTCTAGCACTTCCTGATTTCGGCATACCCTTCACTTTGGAGTGCGATGCCTCGGGGAAAGGTATAGGGGCCGTGTTGATGCAGAACAGGCACCCCCTTGCCTATGAAAGCCGAAAACTCAGGGGTCCTGAACTAATTTACAGCATTTACGACAAAGAAATGTTGGCTATCGTGCATGCACTAGCCAAATTCAGGCAATATTTGGTAGGTGCAAAGTTTGTGGTCAAATCAGACCATAACAGTCTTAAATATCTATTGGAGCAGAAGGATTTGAATGAAAGACAACAAAAATGGGTAAGAAAAATACAAGCCTAC
>ML836971.1:10657-27308 GCA_009831015.1 Picea engelmannii | reverse complement strand
GTTCGATCCAGTTTATCATGAGGGCCTGGGGCCATTCCGATAGTTGGGTTTTGTTTGCAGGGGCAGGACCATCAGTTTGAGCGATTTTCTGGAGGGTTATCATCATTCTACATTTGTCTGCAGATTGGGACGTCGTGGAGCCATAGGGGACGTCCTGTGATTCAGTAAAACTCAGATCTAGGGAGATCTACTTGAGATCTGAGCCCGAAACTTCTCCCACGTGATTCTCATAGCCCGATCTATATTCTTGGAGAGTTTCAGAGCATTTGGAGGACTCCTTCATCAGGGCCGAACCAGCTAGGGTTTCAGTCCTCTAGTGGGGTACACCATTCAGTGGAGAATTCAGATCTACGGGGTTTGACAGTGGATTTGGGAATTTGGACATTTGGGTTTTCCTTACAGTTGCCCGATCTATCATTTGGCATATTTCTGGGGATGATTGGACACTTTTGGTAGCAAGGTAGAATTATTCAGGGCTTCATATTTCTAGTAGGATGTGGCATTTTCCAGCTTGGAGGTTGAGCATTAGTACAGCTCAAATCTGCTTGATTTAGTCTTCATTGTATATCCAGCCTTTGGAGGCTTATTTTGTATTGTTGGGAGCATTTTGTAGCAACTCATATCTATTGCTTGTGAGACCATCTGAGGTTTATGCCAGATCGGCCATCTATTGTATTGATCTTACATTTCTCATAATAAAAAGGTCAGATCTTTGCTTATGCTTCTACATCTTGAATATATTGTGATCTCCATGTGTTGATGAATCTTGTATGCACTTAATAACTCAATAAATTAGTAGTAGTTAGTGATTCCAAGAAAGAATTTGGCTTGGGATCATTACAATGCGACAGAGGAATATGAAGAAATTTGGAAAAGAACATCCATGATGAGACATATAATAAAGAGAGAACATGATGACAAAGTAGTGGCCCCGCGTAGCCATAAATGAAGATCGACAAGAATATTTCGACAGGTTGGAGAATGTAACATATATTTTGTCGAAGATATGAAGTTAATAAAGCATTAAGGAAAGTAATGAATGATAAGGAAAGTGGATTAGACTTTAAGTTCAGGTGAAAATGAATTTAGAAACAACTATCAACCAAGGGATAAAATTAGTTGAAGGTTCTAATGGGAAAAAATTATTGTCATTTGCATTTCCATAGAGAAAAATGAAATAAGGGAGCATAGAGCCAAGTGAAAGTAGAACAGATCCGAAGAAGTTAGTTGTAGAGAAGAGTTGTAGAGAACAATGAAACCACCAAAGGAAACAGTGGTATCAACATCAACACCAAAGAAACAACGTAGTAAGCCACCAACAATATCGGTACAGGAAGAGACTCCAGGAGCATCAATGTCAGAGATGAATTTGACCAAGTTTCCAAGAGATTACATACCACCAAGGAAGTCGTCGACAAAGCTGGTTCACTTATAGAAGGAAGCAAATTATCTGCTCGTGGAGCCAAAAATTCCATCGAAAGTAATAGTTGAAGAAGACTTGTTAGGTGCAATGTTGATTCTGAAGTTCATCTGTCACGACCTGTCCGATGAAAAGAAGTTACCAGAATTAGAACTAAACAAATATTTGAGGAAATTCATCAATGAAGAGATGTCATTTTTCAGATTTGAGCCAAATACATGGGAAGTAGGATTCAAAAATTTGGGAATCTTGAATTTGTTATAGATCCCGCATTTTGGTAGGGGTAGTGAGATAAACGCATATGTGAAGATGTTGTTAAGTTTCCCTCATGGAGTATACATATGGTTGGACATACCCATGTTTATCGAACTAGACCTGATTGCAAGGATCACAGGGTTTCCCACAGCAAGAGAGGACACATCAATATTGGTTACAAATGAGTTCAATGAAAAAGTGTTGTCGGAGAAGATGAAGGAGAATTTTGGTACATTCATATAAGTGTGTAGACTCAACGTAGAATCATCAATGACGATTGCTTCATGTTTGCAATGCAAGTGTTATATTGGAAATTGTTGAGAAAGTGTCGTAGAGATCAAGTGTTGGCAAGAGTGATAGCAGCGGAATAAAACTGCGTCGAAGGCATGCAAATGAGTTGGGTGATGTTCCTAGTCAACCAGTTCTGGATAGACTGTCGAGAAGCACGAGATAGAGGTGTGGAGTTTCACTATGCATGGTTTTTTATATTAATACAATTAGTGGCTTAGAGGGAGCCAAAATACTCACAATGTTTTTCAACAACAAATAAGCCATGCTTAGCAGCAAGGTATGCAAACTTTTGGCATACTACACACAAGGAGAGATAACTAGAAAACAATGTTCACTTAGACATGTATAAAGAAGTAATTAGGGAAATCATTCATAGGAAACCACATATACCACCACAGGTGGTAGAATCATACAATAAATTTATGCGCTTTAAGGTAGGGCGTCATCATATGTATATCCAAGCCAAGAAGGATCCAAGTCAGGAATGGTTGCCTACATGATATTGGGTAACTGAGAAAGATATGGGACACATGATGGAAGATTAGGATGATGATTGGATGATCCCAATGATAGAGATAGGGATAAATAAAGAAGAGAAACAAACCCTCGAGGTAGAAGAAATACACGATGAAGAAAATGAAGAAAGGGATGGTGAATGAAATGGTGCATGAGGAAAAAGACAAAAGACAATATCACACACAAGAGAGAAGAGAAAAGAAGTAGACATAGGGAAAGAAACCACATAGCACAAGAAAAGGAATTTTGTAAGGGAAGTAGTTGTTCAAGCCCTCACAAAAGATGACTTGGAAAATATTGCATTCCAAGTTAAGGAAGCAAGAGATAAAACTTTTGAGATTGCAACAAAACAACAAGAAGAAAGAAATTAGGATATGCAAGAACATATTGTTGTGTTGGAAAAAAAATTGGAGACCATGAAACTTTCAATAGTACAAATAGGAAAACAAGTGCAAGAAGAGAATACAATGAAGATAGCTAAAGTGAAATACATGTCATCTATCATATCAAGAGAAAGACAAGTAATGAAGATATTGACAAGAGCCTTAGAGCTCCCCATAGAAGAATTGAAAGAGAAAGATAAGGTACTAAGTCATATTGACTTAGTGTTATCTCAGTTTTTGGTTGAAGTCTTATATGAATTACATATGAGTGTGACAGATGAACTTCAATTTCACGCAGTGTCAACCTCAATGGAGTTGACAAAGATAGTCATAGATAAAGACATGTTGCAAGTAGAATATGACCAACTTAGTTTCGAAGAAGACAAGGTCATGCAATAGGCATAGAGAGTGAAACAGGTGGTCAAGGGCGTGTATATCATTATTCCAGAGGTACCTAGGGAGGAATACACCCCATTGGAGGAACATATGACAAAGATGATCAAAGCTATTCAGGGATTCTCTACTAAGATCAATGAATTAGAATCATGGAAGATATCAGGAACTCCCCTAGATGAAAGGGAACACAGAGAGAATTTGGCGACAAAAACTTTAGAGAATATCATAATCTTAGAAGAAAATGTACACAATTGTATGCATAAAGCATGGGATCTTGGAAACAACTGATTGAAAATGTCGAGCTGCAGGGGATTGGATAGAAGTTACAAGATGCACAGGACAAGGAACATAAGTTTAATAAAGTCATGAGTACATTAAAGCCAACAAAAATGGTAACAACAATGGAAAAAAATTGAAAGATATACTCAAAGATGAATCGACTAAGGACGGAGTATCATGCTTGCACATGGAAGATCGATACCTTGCAGAAAGAAGCCTACAAGGTGGAAAAAAAATTAGCAACTACTCAAGGTCTAGTCAAGAAGATAGTCCAGGAAAGTAATGAAAAAGTCAAGACTCATATCATTGCAGATATGGCCAAATAAATTGTGTAGTAGGAAACCCAAGTTATAGAAAATGTTGCAACAGACAGGGATATGTTACAAAAAAAATTGGCGACATGGAAGAAGACCTGAAGTGGCTCGAGACAAGACACATGTTAGTTTTGGGGGCTTGTTGGATAAGGCTATTTTGGATAAGTTTTGGGAATCGCACAAAAGAGGATCACATGTCATTTTGGAAAAGAAGCAACACATGTGGAAAGAAGCTAACGCATTGTCAGGAGGCAACATGCAAGAAACGAGAGTTAGTTAGGAAGTTTTGGGACAATTTTTCCAGTTTGTAACCATGTTGTAGCAAACTAAGACCTAATAGAAAACTGTAAATATGTAACGAGTTTTGGGTAGATGAGATATTTAAGAATGTAAGAGTGAAGAGTTGGCTAAGTGTTCATGTGTTTTGAGTTATAGTTGAGGTTTTGGGGGTTAGGATCGCACTGTAGAAGAACGACTTGGGAAGTTTTAGGTAATGTCAACTGATATATATTTTTGTAAACGTAGTGCGTAGCTATAAGGAGATCACTAATGAATAAAATAAGAAGCCAACCATTGTGGATGTATCCCAATTAGGGTGAACCATGCTAAAACCTTGTGTCTTGATGTGTTTCTTATGTTGTTATGTTTCTAACACTTATGATGGATGGTTAGTATAGTTCTTTTACTGTTTATGGTACTACGCAATGATGGTAAATGTTTAGTATTATGAAGATGTCATTAATATATGTTGTTATGACCCTACACACTTAAGATAATGATGAATGAATGAATTTCAATTAAACATTAAGCAAAATAAATTGCCCACATAGTAGATGAATGGACAATGCATAGCATGGTCATGTTGAATGCCTCATTTCCCCCCACTATAGAAACTTGGTTCCTGCAGCCGCTCTAGATGCGTTGGGTGAGACTTCACTTGCTTACATCTGATGCCAAAAGGGACAGTGTCTAAGGGATTTTTTTGGTTTATTAATGATTAACCTCGGTTCTTCCCATTGTGTGCCAAAAATATGGAAGATAAAGAGTCCTAGAGATGGCCATGGATGAGGATATGGATGCACTTATAAAGAATGATAAATGTGACTTTATACCATTGTCCGATGGACATAAAACTGTTGGATGTAAATCAATGTTTAAAAATAAGATCGATTCATATTCCAGTGTTGAAAAGTGTAAGGAGATATTGGTTTCAAAAGGATATTCCCAAGTTGAGGGGATATATTTTGGTGATATATTTCCCCAATTTCTAGGTTAACATTTATCAAGTTTTTGTTATATGTACCAACATTTTTTTATTCAAAGATAAAATAAATAGATGTGAGAATAATTTTTATATATGATGAATTGAATGAAGATATCTATATGGAACAACTACATAATTATGTTGAAAAGATAAAGATACAATGACTTGCAAATTAAAATATTCTTTATATGGTCTCAAATAGTCTCCGAAAATGTGGTACCAAAAGTTCGATTCTTTTTTGTTGGTATTGACATTTATGAGATCCAAATCAAATCACTGTGTGTATTACAAACAAAATGATAGTCATTTCCTTGTTATCACTTTGTATGTAGATGATATGTTATTTTTTTGGTAACAGTGAGAATGTGATTTGTGATTTGAAATTTCATCTTTCAACACAATTTGACATGAAGGACTTGTTGATTTTTCAATAAGAAAGGTTAAGCATGAAGTTTATTCCATGTTTAGAATTTAACTTAACCATAACCAATAATGTTGTAGAATCCAATATCACAAGAAGAAACACCATGCAAAAGAACATAAGAAGTATCCTAGGAAACCCTCCTCAATAAGGGAAGAAAACCTAGCCAAAATCCTTTGCTATATTCTTCAAGAGAAAGACCTTCACCACCCAGAAAAACTACCACACAAGAGGGTTCTTGAAAACTCTAGAATACTAGCACCCAAGAGAGGTGTACACTTTTCCCAAGAAGGTGTACTTGCTAAAATTTACAAAATCACACAAAATATATGATTCCTCAATGGGGAATTTATCTTTACTTATACTAGACTGAACTTGTCAACATAAGTGTCTATTGGCACAACAGGGCCAACCTCACTAAGTCAAAATATAATCAATAATAACCAAATAAATTATATTTTACATTAATTATCTATCATATTAAGGTGGGGCCGACCTATACTCTTTACATTACAATTAGGGTTATATGTAGGTCTGACTCTTAAACAATATAGCAAGGAATCTCATACACCCACTAGTTCTCAGCCACTAGGGGAACATCCATAGGGATGTCCATATCTCTAGCTCACTACATTACACATAAGAACCACTTCTTCACTATTTATCAGCCACTAGGATCACATTCACCTGTGCTCATCCACGGGCACCTCCACTAAATAGATCTTCTTCCACACTTCATTACACATAAGAGTCATCTAGAGTTTCTCATCAACTCTCTGCTCAGAGGAGGCTAATACATAATCTTCATTTTTGTCTCATGACTATGCACCCAACACTTTTGGATTTCACATGTTCACCTCGTTCTCAACCACAGGCACATCCAACTCTGTAGAACTCCTTTCTCACTGTGTTACACAGGAGAATCATATGGAGTTCTTCTCAACTCTTTATAAGGAGGAGGCCATATCTACGTTCCATCTCTGTCTCAAATTGGAACCAAACACCCCTCTTAGGGAATCTCTCTCGGGTTTATGTTCTAGAGAATGTCTCACGTAGTTGGAATCATCAACACTCCCTCTCAGCTAGGGAAGAATTTTCCACCAGGCCAAGTCTCTCACATAAATACTCTAACATTGTCTTGGCAAGTGGTTTGGTGAAGGTATATGTGATATGTTCATGATTAGGAAGATATTGCATATGTATTGTCTTCCTCTGCACCATGTCTCTGATATAGTGATACTTTATCTCAATGTGTTTCGATCTGTCATGAAACATAGGGTTCTATGAGAGCTTTACACAACTCTAGTTATCATAATGAATAGTAGTAGGATCCATCTCATGATCGAACAAGTCAGTCATAAGTTTGTGAAGCCACACTATTTTGTGGACTGCTACACTCAATGCAATGTACTCTGCCTCTGTGGTGCTTAATTTCACGAAGCTTTGTTTTCTTCTACACCAGGAAATCATGGCAGATCATAAAGTGAAACAACAACCGAAGGTTCTTTTTCTATCCACTGCGCTTCCTTCCTAATCTGCATCAACATATATTTGCAGGATCAAGTCTACACCAGAGGAATATCTTATGCCATAACCAACTATGCCTTGTAAGTATCTCAATACATGTTTTGCAGTTATCTAGTGTGTCTATCTCGGTTCACTCATAAACTGGATAAGAAAATTTTACTGCATAGAAAATGTCTAGTCTGGTGTTAACTAGATACATTAGTGATCCAATCAATTGTCGGTATAAGTGTGGATCTACATCTCTTGAATAAGTATCACTCATATTCTTCAAATCCATTACCATTGGAGTGGGCATAGATTTTCATTCCGTCATGCCG
The DNA here is from genome assembly GCA_009831015.1 of Picea engelmannii. Lineage (NCBI taxonomy): Eukaryota > Viridiplantae > Streptophyta > Pinopsida > Pinales > Pinaceae > Picea > Picea engelmannii. Next base: position 19,925 of record ML836971.1, on the reverse strand, counting down.
AACATTTTCAGTATCACCACAATATATTTTCCTTGACTCAGGAAAATCTCATCTATATTTTTCCATACTTCTAGTCCCAAGAAGTAATGCATCATCCCCAAGTCCTTCATTTCAAATTTAGCAATGAATTCTTTATTTCATTCAATAATGAGTCTCTCTGAATTGGTGAGGAAAAGGTTGTCCACATATAGGACCAAAATCAAACACTCATTCCCATCAATGTGATAATATAAGTTTGGATCATAAGCACTTTTGTTGAATCCCAATATCATCATAAATCCATCCATTTTCTTGTACCAAGAACGTGGTGCTTGTTTTATACCATATAGGGCTTTCTTTAACCTACATACATGAGATATTTCATTGTGTACAATGAATCCTTCTAAATGCTCGATATAAACTTCTTCCTCAATTTTACCATTGAGAAAAGTTGTCTTTACATCCATCTGGTGTAGCTTCCAACCCATGGAAGCAACTAGTACAATGATAGAATAGATGGAGGCATATCGGGCTACTGGAGAAAAAATATCGTCATAGTCAACTCCCTCTACTTGTGAGAACCCTCTGGCCACAAATATTTCTTTGTATTTTTCGATACATCCATCATCTGCATGCTTGATTTTATAAATCCATTTGAAATTCACTACAGACTTTCCCTCTGGTCTTGGAACAACATCCCATACATCATTTTTCAATATAGATTGGTATTCTTCATTCATGGAATCTTGCCATACTTGTTCACCTGAAGCTTCTCCATGACAAGATGGCTCTCAGTCAATGATGTGGGTCATGGATGAAAGGTAGATTGAGAATATCTTTGGTCTCTTTCTCTCTCTGGTTGTTCCTTGAGGAGATTTATGTCCATCTTCTTCTTATAGAGTTTTTTGTTCCCAAGAAGTAATTTTATGCCCAACTATGATATCTATGGGTATGTTGCTTGGAGAAACTAGATAGGCTGAAATGAGTGGATCAAATGGAGCTACTGCATCAACTGGAATAATATATGTCTCCCTCTAAACTACTGAAGGGGGAGAAGGAATTTTCTCACTATTAATTTCCATATGAGTTTCTCTGGATCTTTGGAAAACTACTTCTTCTTCAAAGGTAACATCTCTTCTTACTTCAATTTGTCTCTGACCATGAAAGTATATTTTATATGCTTTTGAGGATTCATTGTATCCTACAAATGTTCCATTTCTTACTAAAGGTTCTATCTTTGATATCTTATCTTTGGGTACATGAAAATATACTGTACATCCGAATATTCTAAATTTTCCAATCTCAGGTTTCATTCTAGTGAAGGCTTCCTCTGGAGTAATGTTCTTCAGGGTCTGATGAGGACTTTTGTTTTGAACATACACTGTTTTCATTGCTTTGGTTTCCTCAATTATAGTTTTGTTTTTCCTTTCATCAACCCCATTTTGTTGAGGGTTGTAAGGAACTGTGAACTCCCTCTTGATCCCTGCTTCAATACAGATATTGTTTAATTCTTTTGAAGTGTATTCTCCTCCATTATCTGATCTTAATATTTTGATTTTTCTTCCGGTCTGGTTCTCAACCCGAGCTTTGAATTCTTGAAATTTTGCAAGGACTCCATCCTTGTTCTTCAAAAAGTAAATACAAGTTTTTCGGGAGTGATCATATATGAAGAGTACATAGTACAAGTACCCATTCAGAGATGAAATAGTCATTGGCTCACATACATTTGAATGTATCAAGTCCAAGATTTCCTTGGATCTATTGTCACTTCTTGAGAAGGATCCTTTAACATTTTTTCCAAGGGCACAACCTTTGCAAACACCTTCGTGCTAAATCTGCATTTATGGTAGACTTGTTACCATTTTCCCTAGAGATGGGAGAGATATATAAATAATGTGAGAAAGTCTTCAATGCCATAATGTGAGCATGTTGATAGTGTCATGTAGTAAGGCTTGGACTGGTTTGATGGTTAATCTGTGCAATCTATTTTCTCGGACACCAATTAATTTGGAAAAAATTATATGAGAGTCTTTGTGACATGCAAGAAATATTCCTTCTGAGAAAGTAATCTTGTAGCCTTTGTCTTCCAAAGAAGAAATATAGACAAGGTTCCTCTTCATTCCAGGTACATATAGTACTTACTTTAATTGAAGTGTCATATCTGAATCTAGTTGGAAGGTAGAAGTTCCAGCTCCTCTTACATTATATCTGGCATCATCTCCAAGGACAACATGTAGATGTGTCTATTTCTCAACAAAATGTGTTAGGTGATCTCTAAGACCGGTCATGTGCCTGAAGGCACCATATCAATTAACCAAGTATTATCATTGGTAGGGACCATACCTTAGAGTGTTGAGTTGTTGATTTCTTCATTCTTTTAAGGTCTTGTCTTCATGGAATTGAGTTTACTTGAACCATCAATCTTTCCCCCCATCATGATTTTGTTCATTTTGGATTCTTCACAAACCCTTGTCAACTAGGCTAGAACACCTGATGACTAGGCTAGGCTATCACTTTTATGTTTTGTTGGAATTATGACTGCCAATAATAAGCCTTTGAAGCATGTGATAGCCCTAGTAATCTGAATAGCTCCTTCAAGGAGTTCCATAAACACAATTCTAAAATTTTATGTAGAGATTAGCAAAACCCTGGAAACCCTAGGGCCAAAAAAGTCAAAATGCTCGAAATTACAATTTGAGACTTGTTGGAGGTGTGTTGAAGGAGTTTGTACACACCTATGTACTTTTTACCCCAAACATCCAAGTTCCAAGTACTGAAAACCATCATAATAGTAGGTCGTATAGATTTTCTGGGAACCCTAGTAGGGCCATACAGTTTGTGCAGAAGAGAGAGAGGATGGTTGAAAGATGTTTGTGCAATGGGTTCTTCAAGACCTATGCTTTGATACCATGTTGATTTTTCAATAAGAAAGGTTAAGCTTGAATTTTATTCCATTTTTATCATTTAACTTAACCATATCCACTAATGTTTCAACATCCAAGATCACAAGAAGAAACACCATGCACAAGAACACAAGAAGTATCTTGGGAAACCCTTCTCAACAAGGGAATAAAACCCAACCAAAATCCTTTTCTATATTCTTCAATATAAATAACTTCACCACCAAGAAAACCTAGAACACAAGAGGGTGCTTGATCCAGATAGATTTTGGTGGCCTCCCACCTATTCAACCTGGTTCATTTTGGCATTTTTCCAGTTTGGTAGTTTTTTTCCTAGTTTTCGGGTCCCTGACTTGTGGGGCCGTCTGGAGGCCCTAAACAGTGTTTTTAAGGATGGCCATAGTAAAAAATGGCCTTTGATAAATTATATCAAAATGTGTAGTCCTCAGATACAACTTTCCAATAGGATATTGTGTGCCTAAAATGGAGATAGTATGCAAAAGTTACGACCCCTGGGAGTTGATGTATGAACTTACCCAAACCAGGCCCACCTGACTTTTGGTGCTTCATTTCCTAGGGTTAGGTTTTTGGATGTATAGGGTTTTTGAAATTATTGTTTTTTGTAAAAAGGCCTTCATATCCTCATTGTAATCATCTTCTTGTGAATGAGCATAGTCGTCACATATCTTCTCAGAGATAAGTCACCACCATTTCAGCAAGCTTGTTTTTCATTGCATTTTACAGTTTCGGCTTATTTCCTTATTTAATAGAAAACCAGTTTTATTGTATCTTGGTTATTCTGTGTTAAGCATATTTTAATAATCTATCTTCATTTAGTTCTTCTCATAAAATAGAGATCAGTGGTATTAGATCAGTCTTCTCCTTGTCATCTTAATGCATGTCCCCAACGACGTCAAGGTACAAAGAATTGGGTCTCGATCGTGTTTCACTTGAGGACAAAAGATCTTGCACACCCAAATGACCTATCATGGAAGGAGAAAAGAAATATGATGGGAGAAGAGATCCTTTCAAAATGTTGCTTGAGGAAGCCCTCACGCACTAGAGGAACGAGATGATGGATAGTTTCACACAAATCCTTCGGCAGCAACCAACAGGCGACACATCTTCCTCGAGTGGAGGTGCCTCCCTCTTCAAGGAACAAATCAACTTTGATATTCCTATATTTGAAGGTTAGATAGATGTAGATGCTATATACAAGTGGTTGAATCTAGTAGAAGGGTATTTTTCTGTCCATAACTTTTCAAATAGATAAAAAATTACTTTTGTGCTCCTCAAAGTCGTTCCCCATGTATAAGATTGGTGGGAAAATTTCTGTGAGAAAAAGAAAACAAAGGAACCCTCATTATTTATAGTCATGGCCACCTAGGAATCCTTCAGGGATGATATTAAGGAACAATACTACCCTTTCGAAATCTATGACGGCTTGTATACCAAATGGACCACACCACAACAAGAAAGAGACCAAGCAGTACCAGATTTCACAAATATCTTCCATACCATGTGCACCAAGCTGGGTATCAAAGATTCAGAGAGACATCTCGTGCTCAAGTATTGCAGTTCTCTGCATAGATACATCCAGACTGAAATGGAATTTTTGGACATCTTGTCCTTTGGCCCAGCCTATCGATATGTCGTCAAAATTGAGTAGAAGCTCAAACAAAATATGCAACAATCTGGGCCTGGGAACCCCTTGTAGAAAAAACCAGGAAAGGGCGGCCCCAACCTTACAGAACAAAGGACAGAGAAAATATGGAAAGTATTAGGACAACCAGTCCAAGACGTAAACAAAGGACACTGGAAAGACAAAGAAGGATACTGAGAAGTGATACGAATTCCATACGATCCCTTGGCATAACGTTATTGATTGTCGCTCAAAGAAGTTGTTGGTGGCCGAAGTAAAATCCTCTGAATTAGATGTGGGTTCTGACTTTGAATCATAACCAAAAATGGGAAGACATATCATTGAATAGGAACCCAGTGCCACCGTTGCTACCACCAAGTTCCATCCTGGTGAACCAGATGAGCCAGAAGAAGGTGAGTGCCTTTTCCATTCGCAGATGTGTCGAAAAGGCACCCCACTACACTTCATCATTGGTAGTGGTAACCAGAAGAACCTCATCTTAGAAAAGATCGTCAAGCGGTTGGCCATGTCAACAAAGCCTCACTTGCATCCCTACACCATTGGATGGCTCTTCCAAGGAAGCAATCTTCGCATCATCCAAAAGTGTCAATTGTCGTACGACATCAAGCCCCTCAAAGACAAGGTAAGATGTGATGTTTCTCCTATCGACGTTTGTAATGTTAATTTGGGCCAACCTTATTTATGGAAAGGTCATGTTGTATATGAGTCTAGGCCTCATAGTGTTATTATTACTTTGAACAGGAAATTGTACAGGATACCCGAGGCAGTCCATCTTAGTTATATTTCCTTGATCTCTGCCAAGCAATGAAGGAAGGTCATCTCTCAGACCGAGAAATTTGTCTTCTTCGTGATTCGCTCTCAGAGTAAGCGAAATATCATAGCCACATCCAGGGCCTCCATTTCCAATCTCTCCACACAACATAAGCAAGTGGATAAGGTCATGGAAGAATACTCAGATATATTCTCCTCTCCTACCGGGGTACCTCTTCATTACCAGGTCAAGAATCCTAGCGCTCTGACCCCAACCGCACCACTACCCAATGGGTCGGTATACTGCTTCTCTCTGTTAGAAAATGAGGATATCAAGAGGCATATCCAAGAACTACTCCACAAGGGGCACACCCATCCCAGCTCATCGCCTTGTCGGATCCCAATCGTATTGGTGCAGAAGAAAGATAGGATGTGGCGACTCTGCATTGATTACCGGGCCCTAAATAAAATCATAGTCTGAAACCAGTACCCGATTCCCCAAATCGACGACCTCCTTGATCAACTCATGGGGGCCAAATACTTCAGTAAGATTGATCTGAATTCTGGCTACCACAAAATCCCATTAGAACAGATAGATGTATGGAAGACTGTCTTCAATTCAAAAGAAGGTATTTTTGAATGGTTGGTCATGCCCTTTGGTTTGACAAATGCTCCAACAACTTTTATTAGGATGATGGACGATATCCTGCGACCTTTCACCAGTACTTTTGTAGTCATGTATCTGGATGACATCCTCATCTACAGAAGGACTTGGGTGGAAAACTTGCATCATATTTAGCAGGTTCTACACACCCTGTGGTAGCACAAACTATATGAAAACTTGGAAAAATGATCCTTCAGCATGGACAGGGTCCATTACTTAGGCTACATCATTGATCAACATGGTGTGCATGTGGATCCATCCAAGATTCAGGTCGTCAGTGACTGGCCATCCCAAACCACACTCACTGACCTTTGAAGCTTCTTGGGCCTCGCCAATTTCTATCACAGGTTCTTGTTGGGATTCTCTCATATCGCATGGGCCCTCAGCCAAGTAACCAGAGGTGGAGGTAAGGAAAAATTTGTGTGGGGCTTGTCCCAAATAGAAGCCTTCAATGACTTGAAGCACCATTTTTTTCTCATCCCCAGTACTTTCATTACCGGACCTACAACATCCCTTTAAGATCGAGACATATGCTTCAAAGTATGTTGTGGGCATCCTTCTCACTCACCATGGGCACCCCATGTCGTATCATAGTGAGACACTATAAAATGTTGTTCGTAAGTACCCTACTTACAAAAAATAAATGTACTCCATTGTGCAAGCCTGTAGCCAGTGGAGACATTTCATTTTGGGGAAGGAGACACTCATCCACACTAATCACCAACCACTACAGTTCATGTAGACCCAAGGAAAATTGCAGAATGACCTCCATTAGAAGTGGTCCACATAATTACAACAATTCCACCTCAACATCTAGTATAAAATAGGAAGTACCAACCGATTTGTTGATTTCCTCAGTCGAGCTCCAATTGCAGCACTCACCATGGTGTTAGAATCTTGTGGCCATGAGACCTTCAGATGGCCCCACCTCTATGAGATAGACCCTGAATTCTCCACCACCTACCAAATGTTGGGAGAAAACTCAGTGTTCACAAATTTCCATCTTCAGGATGAGTTGTTGTGCCATCTAGGCCATCTATGTGTTCCATCAAGAGAGGATGTGAAGATGATTTGGGAAGCTCACTACAGTCGGGTGGCAGGACACTTTGGCATCAAAAATATAGTGGAAGTGATGTAGAAACATTTCTACTAGCCGAAACTTTGACAGGATGTCAACAAGTATATTAGGTATTGCATGGCCTTCACTATTACCAAACCAAACACTAAGAAACAGGTCCTATACACCCCTCTTCCTATTCCTGAAAAGTCATTGGAATCCATCTCAATGGACTACATGTCGGACCTCCCATCCACCAAGAGGGGAAATGATTGTGTTTTTGTGGTTGTTGATCTCTTTTCCAAGATGGCGATTATGGCTGCCTGCAAGAAGAACATCACTACAGAGGCCACTACCAAGCTCTTCTTTGAACGCCTCTGGGTACACTTTGGGATACCAAAAACCATTATCTCAGATCGAGATACTTGATTCCTTAGCATATTCTAGTTGAGCCTCTAGTCACTGCTGGATACCAATCTCACCAAATCCACTACCTTCCACCCCCAGACAGATGGCCAAACTGAGGTCGTCAATCAGATGATTATACATATCCTGCACATGTACAATTCCAAATGTTGGATCATGTTTTCATTGATGCCAAAGCATTGATGTAAAAGGATTGATGTCAAAGGAAAAATGTCTTGTCATAGTATATTGATGTAGTGATTGATGGATCATGTATTGAACTTGATTGATGGATCATGTATGGACCTTGATGTCAAGAGGAGTCATAGTCATATGCATAAATGACTATGGATCAATGAGTTGTATTTGGATTGATGTAAAGATGTCTCATTATTTTCTTGTCATGGTTGTACAAATGGATGAACTCCAAAGTGGTCCCCTTATGGTGAAATCCCTCATGGGAAGATGCTTTGCAGTGAACTCCAAAGGTCATGGTTGTACAAATGGATGAACTCCAAAGTGGTCCCCTTATGGTGAAATCCCTCATGGGAAGATGCTTTGCGGTGAACTCTAAAGGTCATGGTTGTATAAATGGATGAACTCCAAAGTGTTCCCCTTATGGTGAAATCCCTCATGGGAAGATGCTTTGCAGTTAACTCCAAATTGGTCCCCTTGTTTAGTTCTAATTGATGATTTCAATCAAAGTTCATTTAATGTCAACCCAGGAAGGTAAACTTAGAAGCACTACCTAAAATATATAGATCTAGAAAGATTCAACTACCTAAAGGAGGGTTTGATGTAGCAGGAGCCAATACTCTTTTACAAGAGATTGTACTTTGGTTCCTTCTCACGAGGGTTTGATGTAGCAGGAGCCAATACTCTTTTACAAGAGATTGTACTTTGGTTCCTTCTCACGAGGGTTTGATGTAGCAGGAGCCAATACTCTTTTACAAGAGATTTTACTTTGGTTCCTTCTCACCTAAACACCTCTGCAATTTAAACAAATCTACCTACTAAAAACATAGTGCTTATGTTTGCCTAAGATTCTAATCCCCTTACAAGGACTCAACTCACAGAATCTCTTACACACATTAAAATTTGTTATCTAATTCCTAAGATTCGTTGGAAACTCCAGTCCCCTTACAAGGACTCAACTCACAAAGTCTCGTTCAAATCAAACATACTTGAAATCAAACAAAAACATAAATTAAGCTATACCTAAAATAAGCAAATCAACATGCAAGTGAGGCCATGGGGGCCCTCCATAACTCCACAAGCACACCTTTTCAAAGGAGACTCATATGTAGAAGCAAAATCAAAGTATGATTTTGTATTTCAAAATGTCCATTACAAACCAACTCTAAGATTACAACTCTCTCTAATTCTAAGATTACAAACTTCAGAATTACAAATGGAGGAGGTAACACTCCTATTTATACAAGAGCTATGATAACAAACTCATAAATGTGATCCATTAATCTCTCTTTAGTTTCATACATCTCTCAACCATCTAGACACATAACCCTCTTTTGTCCTTGATCTTCTCCATGAGATCCATGATATCCTCCATGATCTTCTCAATAATCTCTCCATGATCTCCTCAAATTCGAATTTGAATATAGAGTTCCACATAAAGGTGTCTTGGAAGCTCCCTTGGAACCTACACATGTCACAAAAACAATCCACTTTCCATATATGAAGTAAAACATATTATTTTCTAATATTTAATCAAGAATTTCTCTTAAAATGCTTAAAAATAAATAATATTTGGAAAATATAAATGAGACCCATTAATGGTGAACAATAGGGAAAATGAAGTGACATGGTGGTGAATAATGAGTGATATAATG
>ML836970.1:74738-93497 GCA_009831015.1 Picea engelmannii | reverse complement strand
TCTATTCCACATAGTTTCTTCTGGTAAGAATTTATCTCATCGTGGGATTCTTGAGCTACCTCTTCCTTGTTGCACTCACCCTTTTAGGCCCAAGCATCCTTTCATTGTTGCACAATCCCTCAACGATTCATCTTGTTCAACAACATAGGTATTCTAACAAAGTACGAACACCTTTAGTAACCACTCACACAACCATATCAAATATCAACACACCGATGTTTTGACGTGGTAAAACCTCTATGGGGAAACATCCACAACCCCACTAAACAAGACCACTTGGAGTAGTTTATTAATGCAAAATAAAAATATTACAGAGAGATTTTCCAAGAGATTTTGTCACAATCGATCATCAACAAATGACCCTTCATGCTCTTTAAATAGAGATCATGGACCAATCATGTGTTAAGCCACAGATCAATGCCCATTAAGATCAAGGATAATATAAGTCGTTGAATCACTCTATGTCAGGGACATATTATTACCGTCATATTTCCTAACTAAAAATGCATACTAATGCATACTAAAGAAACACATTAAGAAACACAATTTTACCTAACAACACATTATACCAAGTATATCTTAACTAACTCCTAAGTGTCTAAATATCCTAACATCCCCCCTTAAGGATAACTTGGGATAGGATTGAAGGATTTACAATAGTGAAAAAATGGGAGAAGGAAGGAGGCATTAGAGCCTATCCCCCCTTGATGACAACTTCCTGAACTCCTAACATAGATTGAAGTTTGGAAAACTTTTCTTCTGTGAGAGACTTTGTGAAAATGTTTGCAACTTGATGTTTTGTAGGGGAAACAATCACTTCAATAACTTGATCATGAATGAGATTTCTGATGAAGTGCATGTGTAGCTCAATGTGTTGTTGCACTAATGTTGAACTAGGTCTTTGGCAATATTTATGGCACTTTTATTGTTGCACCAAAGGTTGGTCGTATGATTTTGTTGGAATCCAAAGTATGAAAGAATTCGTCGAAGAAACAAGGCTTCCTGAATTACATTTACCACTACTCAATACTCTTCTCCTGCTGAAGAAAGTGCAATAGCATGTTGTTTCTTATAGGCCCAACTGATAGGTCCTGAACCAAGGCTGAAAACATAACCTACAGTAGACATCTGATCATCAGGGTCATCGACCCAATATGAATCAGAGAAACCAACCAATAAAGGAGTCCCCCCCTAAAATGTAATGTGTCTCGAACTGAATTGTACCACAAACATAGTGAAGTATCCTTTTAGCTTATTTCCAATGGATTTGATGGGGTGTTTTCATATAACAAGAAACAAGACCAACAACAAAGGAAAGATCAAGATGGGTATGAGTCAATTATAAGAGGCTACCAACTAACTGACGGTACAAAGTGGCATCAACTTTAGGAGAAGTACAATGGGCAATAATCTTGACTCCAGAATGGAAGGGAGAATGAGATGGTTTACAATATTGCATGTGAAAGCGACAAAGAAGGTCACAAGCATACTTAGACTGGGAAATAAAAATTCTTTCATTGGTTTGCAAAACTTGGAGGCCAAAGAAATAGTGCAAAAAGCCTAAGTCTGTCATTTCAAATTTCTTCTTAAGGCTGGTTTTCACATGGTTTAAATTTTTTGAGTCATTACCAGTGAGGATAAGGTCATCAACATAAAGGCCAAGGATTATGAGATGGCTTCCTACTTTCTTGGTATAAACATTAGGATCAGAATGGCATCTAGAGAATCTAGTGTCAATAAGAAAGCTGCCCATTTTGGAATACCAAGTTCGAGGAGCTTTCTTAAGACCATAAAGAGATTTCTTAAGGCAACAAATAAGGCTAGAGTCATTCTGGACATAGCCAGGAGGTTGTTGCATGCATATTTCTTCTTTCAAATATCCATGCAAGAAGGCGGATTTAACATCCATCTGATGGACCTCCCATTTATGTGAGGAAGCAAGGGAAAGAACAAGGTGGATGGAATTCATTTTGGCTACAGGGACAAAGATTTCATTATAGTCAATTCCTTCAACTTGGGAAAATCCTTTGGCAATTAATTGAGCCTTGTGTCTTTCAACACTTCCATATGATGCATACTTAGTTTTGTAGACCCATTTATATCTAACAAATTTTATTCCTTTTGGAAGAGGTATAAGATTCCAAGTATTGTTTTACATTAAAGAACGATACTCTTCATTCATTTGTGTATCCCAATCTGGATGAAATAAATCTTCTACAAATGCCTATGGATCACGAGTCTATCAAACTTGAAACAAAAGAGAAGAAGCTCACTGGAATTTTGAATGTGTCCAATGTTGATATGAAGGATCACCAACAAGATCACCATATGCTTCTCGTGTTGAACAGACCCATCTAGGAAGTGGTGGAGCTAGTGTTGGTTCAGGTTCAAAGGACTCATCTGGAGGAAGGTTACCAAGTGGAGGTGGATTTGCATCCTCACTATCATCATCTGAAGAAGAAACTAGAATAGGAATAGAAGAAGGCAGAAACGTCGAATATGGTCGCAGGCTAAAGAAGGAACAATCGTCGAATTAGGCTCTCATGCCAAGAGATTTTCATGAAATTTAACATCTCTTCTAATAATAATTTCATTACAATGTGGTTGAAGAAGTCTATAACCTTTGACATATTCATAATAACCAACAAATATACACTTGTCACTTTTAGGATGAAATGATTTCCTTTTCTCATCAAGAATGTGAGCCCATGCTATACCTCCAAATACATGGAAGTGACTTACATATGGTTTAATTTTAGTCCATGATTCTTCCAGTGTTATATTTTTAAGATCCTTTGTGGGAGTGATATTTACTATGTAATTTTCACAGTTGATGGCTTCTGCCAAATACTTTAGACTTAATCCCTTAGATTGGATCATACAATTAGCCATTCCTTTTATTGTGTGGTTCTTTCTCTCAGCAACACAATTTTGCTGTGGTGTATATGGAACAAAGTGTTTCATTTGGATGCCCTTTGTAGTTCAGTAACTTGTAAAATTATTGTTCACATATTCTCCTCCATTATATTTTCTTAACCTTTGAATTTGATGTCCATATTTCTTTTCTACAAGGGCCTTATAGGCCAAAAACTTGTCAAAAACTTCACTCTTAAGTTTTAATAAGTAAACCCAAGTACGTCTGGAAAATTCATCAATGAATGTTAAGAAATACTTGCACCCAGAAAAAGAAGGAGAATAAAGTGGACAACAAAAGTCACTGTGAACAAGCTACAAAGGGCCTGAGGCATGCCAATAAGCACATTTGTCAAAATTACCCTGATGATTTTTTCCGAGAACACAACCGACACAAACACCATCTTTGCATGAAAAAAGAGGAAGACCAGTCACCATCTATTGATTACATAGTTGTTGCAATGAGTGATAATTTAGATAACAAAACCACTCATGCCAAAGTTTGCTCAAGTCATCACTATGAGCAACAAAAACTGATGGAAAATATGATGACCCAAAGTTGTCAAACTTGTACAACCTAGTAATATAATCATCAATTCCAATTGCAAGAACATGCTTAGGATATTTTAGATCCTTGATTACAACTTGATGAGGTGAAAAATCTGTAGTTTTTCCTTCACATGAATGAGTGATTTGATATACTGATAGAAGGTTACAAGAAAGACTTGGAACACATAATATATCATTAAAATGACCATTATCTACTTGAACTATTCCATATCCTACAACACTAAGAGATCTGTCATCACCAACAAATATTTTCTTGTTGTTACATTTATTTAGAGCAGAAAATATGTCTTTATCCTTATCCATATGATAATATATCCAAAATCAATAAGCCACTCATCAAAAAAAGAAGTAGAAGTTGCATTGAAGGAGAAACTAGAAGCAAAAGTGCATGTCCACGAGAAGAAGAATAAGAAGTAGAATCAATATTGATTTTGTGCTTCTTCATCGTTGTTTCTAAAGCTGCCATCTTCTTGAAACATTTGGACTCATCATGACCATCTTGATCACAAAAGTTGCAATGTCTGCCAGTCTTATTATTTTTAGATTTTTCTCCTTTGTCACCATTAGGATCTGAAGTTTTCTAGATGGGTTTGGGACCCTTATGTTGATTTTTGTTGTGGTGAAGCTGTTGCTTCTTGGGATTCTTGGGTTTATCTTTCTACTGGGCGAATAATGATTTGTTGGAGGTACCTATAGTGTTGATCACTCCAAGTTGTACAAGATTATCTTACTCTCTAATCAAATCATCACAAAACGACTCAAGAGTGGGTTTTTGATAAGCTTTCCCTAGAGCCTCTCTCATGGCATAAAAGGTAGATAAAACCACATAATATTCACTACCTATCTTAGAAAGAATAATATAGATGCAATTCTCTTCCTCCATCTTTATCTTACATTCTTCACATAAATCTGAGTGTTTTAAACTTAGATAGATAGTCTTCAATGCAAGAAAAATCATTTGGACTTAAAGTCAATATTTGATTTTCTAACTGATGTGCTTGAATAATATTGTGTTTACCAAACACAGATTCAAACTTTTCCCAAGCTTCATCAAGGTCATCAATTTCTTTAAGGTGGAACCTGAAATTAGGAGAGATGGACATTTTGATTAGTCCACATGCTTTGTCACTCCTATTAGCCCATTTGAATTTCTTATCATCGTCAGTGGTTTCTTTTTCCTTTCCCAAGGTAATCCAGTACAAGCCTTTACTTCTTAATAAATACTCCATATGAGATTTTCATTGGAAGTAGTTGGTGTTGGTAAGAAAAATATTACTCGAAGAAGACATATAAAATATGGATTTAAAAACTCAAAACTGATTTTGTTTTGGAAATATCTCACCAAATTATGTGTTTTTAAAAAAAACGGCACTGAAAATGGACTTCGGATGTGAAAGTTATTCCATTTAAAAAAAAAAGGCATAAATGGTAACCAAAAGACCACATGGTGGTGTAAGTTGCTTTATGAAGTGACCCATTTTTATAACAATAAGTGGGGATCATTTTTACAATGAAGTTACTTTATAAAAGAAAGTTTCATGCAAAACAAATAACTCTAAAATAAAATATTAAAGCTACTTATACTGATTCACTTTTATACTTGAAGTGAAATACACTTTACAATGGAGCATGAACTTTAAAAAAAAAGGTAACAAAAATAGAGGCTTGAACTCAAGACCTATTACTTAATAAATCAACTTTCAACCAGGTGGGCTAGCAAAACATATTGTACTATTTAGTAGGGGGATTTGTTGTTGTTGTTGTTGTTGAAGATGACCTTGGAGAGTGTGCTCATAAAAAAATCTTTTTACACAAGAAAGAATTTTCACTTCTCAATGACAAAATGGGTTAGCTCTCTGTTAGCTTACCTAGAAAACCCACCTTTTCTTATCTATCTGAAACAAACAATATAAACCGAAACAAAACTGAAATAATATTGTGAAAAAAATAAAAAAGGGCGTATTCAGGCTTTATACCTCCAGATCGAGCTGAAATGGTTGTATCTTGGGTAAACAGAAACCTTTTTGAGTGAAATGAAAAGTGTTCTTGACTGAAATGTGTCTCCAAAAGAAATGGAACAGTCCTCTCAGCCAAAAAATGTACGTAAATGGAAGAAAACAGATATGAGCCAACTCGACTTCATGATCTCGATCTACAACAGGAGCGGGTATTCAAACAGGCTCTAATACCATGTTTGACAACACATGTATTTCAACAGAGGACGAAAACCTTCAGTAACCACTCACACAACTAGACCAAAGATGAACATATTGATGTTTTGACGTGGTAAAAGCCACTACGGGGAAACATCCATGACCCCAACCAATGTGACCACTTGGAGCAGTTTATTAATGCAAAAGAGAAGTTTATTGATGAAAAAGAAAAATATTACAGAGAGATTTTACAAGAGAGTTTCTCACAATTGATCATCAACAAATGACCCTCCATTCTATTTAAATAGATATAATGGACCAATTGGGTGCTAAGCCACAGATCAATGGTCATGAAGATCGAGGAGAATATGAACCATCGGATCACTCTATGTCGGTAACATATCGTGACTGTCGGATTTCCTAACTACAAATGCATACTAATGTATACTAAAGAAACACACTTTTACCTAACGACACATTAGACCAAGTAGATCTTAACTAACTCCTAAGTGTCTAAATATCCTAACACATCTTGCCAAGGATTTCACACACAAGGAGAGGGCCAACTCATCTTAAGACCTCCACTAAGGATCTGTATTTTTGGCAATCGTGGGACTTTAGTGTCCCAATAACATCCTTTCTTCCCAAGAATTACAACTTCAATAACCATCATCTCATATGTATCACAAATATACCGTCAACATGAGATAATATTATAACAATTTCATTTAGAAATTTAAATTTGTTTCATAAGGAAATTCGAAAATTTTCCCCAAGTATGAGATTCCCTCTCATATTTTCTTGTTTGTTGCTGGAATATGCATCAATATTTATTATGGATTTTAGTAGTTCCATACTTGAAACAACTTTTTTTTAATATTTCCATCTTGCATTCAACAAACCATGTTGTTAGTATTTCCTGTATAATATACTTTTATTTCCATAGCTACAAAATTTCATAAAATGATATGGAAATTGTATGCAATTAATAATTTAATCACTTCAATTCATTCCTTAATCAGAATGAAATTGTTCATTCCCTATAGATGTATTATCAACAACCAATATTTTCCTTCTTCCAAACATAATTTTTTTTATTACTATGTTTCTCTACCATATCTTTCATGTAGTCCATCTTTGTGTGACAACTTTAACCTGCAACTCTCTTGTTGCACTACCTAACAACCCCTATAACATACTCAACTTTATGAGTTAGCAATAATTACATCATTTTAGCTGTTAGCATAATCATTTCCATGAAGTATAATATATGCATGAATTTCACCTAAATTCATTCAATTTATGCCTTCACACGTATACAAATCTATCTTAATATGCATGTGGGAAACACTACCACTTGCACATTTTCATAATTTATCCATGCATACTATTCAATGCACCCTTTCATTTTTTTCAAAATGACCCTTTATTTAATTCATGTATCCCACCATGGTGATTATATGGTATGGCCAACTCCTTCAAACATCATCCATACACTTCCTATTACATGTCTATCCATTTGTATGCCTTTATTTCTAACCCAAATGCTACACCAAGCATATAATTCTATGGTGTTGATTGGTGTTAGCAAAATGGTTTCAGTCCAAACATTAGTTATAAGTAGGAAGTTCATTGGATACTTGTGTGACAATATAACCTAACCAACCATGTCATGGTCTCATACATGACTAGATTTACTGGCATTTATCTCTATAATATTGTCATACACCTTTATTTCTTTGAGTATTAACTCATAACCAACACAAATCATGACATGTTATTATGTCACATGAATACATTCAAAAGATAAATAACTTTTGTAATTAGCACGGGACCTTGTCCTTTACCATATCACATGGTAGATCACTCCAATGAATGCATTCACAATCATATACTAAAATTATTTTATAAAATAAACCCTGGATTAGGAAATTCTTACTTAATTCCCTTTAGCAATTGATGCAACATAAACACATAAAATTCATACCTTCATAGCTACCATTAATAAATTTGATGCTACCTGATTAGTTGGTAACAATAGGAGCTCTCATTCCCCCTTTATCAGTCTTATAATCAACACTTCAAATTTTTGTTTCTTACTTCCATATGCATCCACATCATTAGTAACACTTGCAATCATGCAATGATCTCTATTTCCTGGCACAACAACCATTGTTAACAACTTTCATATTCATATATACAACAATAGACTATTCCTAGTCTTAACATGTTATATATATATATATATATATATATATATATATATGCATCCATTAATTCATATTTGTATGTACTAAGAATGCATCCCTAACATCCTTATAAATGCATATGCATTCCAATTTCCTGTGCTATGCATGGTTGTCCAACAAGACATGATATAATTGTTGTACAACAATTGCAACAACCTCTTTCTTCATGTACCACTTTCTTTTTGTTGTTCCTGGTTGTCCTCAAGACTCATGAAATTCATGTATCCACTTCTTCTCTTACAAAAATCATTATGCATTATTGTTATCTCTCCCAAGAACCCTTTTCTAGCCAAAACACACTTGATCATTTAACAGTTTCAGCCATATATTATGCTAATATTAATTTTCATCATTCATCTATTTCTTGGATCTTCAACTTTCAATTACTTTACTGAACCAACTAATTAAACTTGTTATGTCTGAACACTTCAACTATTGTGGTTTCTAGAACCATTATTTTCTCCTTTCTTAACCAATTTGGGTCTCAACTTGACTTCCTTAGTAAATTTGCAACATACTATAATGTTACACAATGTCCCTTTTTCAACTTCCTATATATTAACTAGAAGTATTTAACATTGCTTTCGATTGTCATCGTAAATTCTAGTGACACTTCCAATCTCCTAGAATATCATCAATAAATATTTTCCATTTGAGGTGGCTTGTTTCAGGTACCCTCTCTTCTACATACCAAGTCAACATAGATCCATTTTCTACCTCATGGTTCCTTATTTATTTCCCTTCAAAAATCATCTCCATGCTTGAATCCTGTTGTATTGACATACCAATCTACCTTGGGCATGTACTCAACACCTTTTAACTACATCCAACATTCTCTACATGCATTCTCAATATTATTTTTATTGATATCATATTTCTTTGAGTGCTACCATGGATTCACATATTTTGGCATCCACCCAGTGGTACCTTTCCTTACATTCTCCAATTGTTCATGGACTTAATCCACTTATGGAATTCACTTAATTTATGGAATTTCTCTCCTAGAAATTTGACTACATCCTTCTAAAACTAATCTTCATATAATTCATTCCTTATGCATTTGTTGGAAATTCTCAAGTATGCGCACACCCTCATTACTTCATCCCTGAAGTTATGTCATACAATCATGCTTCCATTGCACTACTCTTATAAGAATAATGAAGGTTCTATTCCCAAAACTATATAACTAATCCTTGGAGATGTTACATCTTATCTCCATGTATACACTCTATATTTGTTTATCAAAAGACTATCATCTTGAAATACAGTAATTAAGAGAAACTCTTACCACAAGGTATTACTTTATATGTATATTGACACCCGTTGTATTGAATGTATCTTCACTTCTTCATTCACTAAATTATCCATTCTTACACCTAGATTTCATTATGCACTCTGACTAACATGAGTGGATTAGTTGTGGTGGATTCCCAAGCCTTCATGGTTGTACCTAGATTCATATCTCAACATTATTCATCCTTGGTTGTTGGTCATCATGAGGGGTATCCTTGAAATAACACTCTTTCCTTGAATGTATCTACTAAGCTTTAACCAAATTCTAAACCTTTTTATCTTTTTCCCAATCAACCTTTCCTGAATCCATGATTTGTATTTCCACGTGAACCTATTGTACATGCATTATCATGTATTGAAAATAGACTTCCTACCTAACATCTGCATATGATATGCACCATTGTCATCTAAAATTATTCCCTCAGATAAAAAAATTATTAGGGGTATTTGATGTTTCTCATTGAACCCAAATATCTAGTCCAACAACTTTTTAGAGAAACCAAATGCTCATTTTGAAGAACTATCTCTATTTTGATATATCCTATATGTAAGCATCACTTGCATTTTCTCTATTTTATTTTTAACCAACAAATTGTTTTAGATAGAAACATAAGATATGAAATTTTGGACATATTCACACTCTGCCTCTTTAAAGGAATAAGAAAACTTCATTCTGATTGTCTATGAATTTTGTTGCTCAATTTGTTGGATAGTTGGTTGTCATTGATGTCAACCCTTGGAGAGTGATATTGGAGATTGATGTCAACCCTTAGTGATTGATGTCAACCCTTGGAGAGGTCCAAATATTTTGGACAGTTGAGTGAAACTTTTATGATTGATATTGATTGTGATTTAGTTGGGTACATTTGATGTAGTCTGCATGTATCCCCAAATGCGTGGTTAGGGGAAATAAAGTTGATTAAGGAATATGGACATGAAATACAATGACATTTTAGGTAATACTATCATAGATGGAAATTACTCATCATTCCATTTCCGGTGATATGTGGAACACCACGTGGTTCCTCACGGTTAGGGAGATATGGCCTTGTAAAGTTGAAAGCCCCAAAGAGTGGTCAAGAAGCCCCTAGTTGCTTACATGTCTTGATGAAAGGGTAAATGGTTGTAACAAGAAACTCATAAAAGGAAATAGGTTACCTAGCACAAGTATAAATACACATCAAAGAGTCTCTCATTGACACACACACTTACATTGAATATATATATTATGAATGGCATGGTCTATATTTTAGAAAATCTATTAGTGAATCATAGGTTGAATGTGATGAGATTTTTATGAAGTTGAGAAGGTCTGAAGTAATGAAAGTTTCAAAGCTACAAAAAACTTGTAACCCTAGTTTTCTGAGGTTGTACGTGGGCTGGATAAGGATAGGTCACATACATATGTGAGTTGCTAGAGGATAGGTTGTGTACATTTGTAGGTTGTAGGAGGACAGGTCGTGGATATGAGAGAAAGATTTGAAGAAGAATGGTTGTTTGAGTTGCAACAAGGTTTGATGGTACAACACAATCTGAGATGGTATGCTTCAGGTTTCATGAGTAAAGGTATGTCATTTATGTATTTTTTGAGTCTTGTATCTTGGATGGTATGGCACATGCTTAAGGAATGTCTTTGAATCCCTTTATGGTACATCGTTAATGGGATATTCTTATGTGCTTGAGACATACTCTTGGTACTTGTTATATGGTTTTTATGGTTCATTGCTAGAGGCACATCTTTTTGATATCGACATATACATGAGGCTTATATTATGGTACATGGGATGATTGATAGGGATATGGTTTATGGTTGAGACACATTTCATGGTATATGGTCTATAGTATATGATACATGATATGGTATATGGTTGATGCACATGGTTGGAACATGGTATGATATAAGGTATGGTATAGGTGTTGATGTACATGATCAATGTGCATGGTTGGAACATGGTATGGTGTTGATGTGAATGTACATGGTTGATACATGATTGATACTTGGTATACATGGTTGATGGTTGAGGCATATGGTATAGGTTGAGGTGCAAGGTTGACGCATGGCTTGGTAGAGGTGTTGGTCCATGGTTGATGCATGGATTGGTATAGGTGTTGGTGCATGGTTGATGCACTTATTGTGATATAGGTTTTGGTACATGGTTGATGCTTGGTATGGTATAGATTGACGTTTTGGTATATTCTTTGGTAGATGGTTGAGACACATATCTTGTGATGGTATGTTGGTGATATTGATAAATTCTTGGTAGAGGCATGTATTGGTGATTTTGGACATATAGTGAGAGGTGTCCTTGGTATATGATACATGTGAAAGGATCTGATTGAGTATCAGTGACAATCATAGGTTGGATACTGTGACAGGTTGACAGGTTATAGGTTGATGTGACAGTGGCAATGATTGTGGTAGTGACAGTTGGTCTACACTTATATTTCATGGTCGTAGGATAAGGAAATGAAATGGGGTTGTAGCCTCCTTCCAGTTGGATATGGAGAATCAGAGAGTTGGAGCTTCCTTCATGTTTGAGATTGAGAACTAGCTGGTTGTAGTGACCTACCAGTTGGAGATGGATATCCTAGGGAGTTGTAGCCTCCTTCTGGTTGGACCCAGAGAATTCATGGAGTTTTAGATTCATTCAAATTGGAGCCTGTAAATAGGGGGTTGTAGACTCCAACCATTTGCAGCTGGAGAATTGGGAAGTTGGTGCTTACTATGAATGAATTCTTCATATATATAAGAAATCATTCTGTGGTTTTCTCCCATTTGGGTTTCCACATAAATACTAGTGTACTGTGTTCTTGATGTGATGCTTCTTATGATATATATATTGGATGCAATCATAGATGATACATTGATGACAAACTATTGAACATTGTTGATAAAGTGAAAGAATATATATTGTAGTTAAAAGTGGTATAAAGTGTTCATACTGATTCACCCCCACCTCTCATTATTCCATCAATTGGTATCAAAGTAGGTTCCATCAGGAAACAATTTAACCATTGGAAGGAAGATCATGGAAAACAACAATTTGTATAGAAATTGAATACCATAGTTTGATGGTCAGAAAGGTCTGAAGTATGAGATGTGGAGCAACATAATGAATTTTTTTTTATGGGCATAGGGATATGATGTGGAGAAACCGAATGAATTTTTTTTTTTACGGGCATAGGGATATGATGTTTGGCACTCAATTGTTACAGGATCCAATTCTACAAAGAAACCTAAAAATGCATCCAAGAAGGAATTGAAAAGGAACAACAAAATAACATTGGATTTTATCTTGGAAGGATTACTTGATTTAGTAAAAGAGAAAGTGGAAAAATTTTTATCAGGTAAATAAATTTTGGATAAGATACATTATCTCTATTTTCAGGAATATCGCATCACAAAGTTAGAGAGTGATAAAGAAGATGTAGGTATAGGAAAAGAAGAAACATTATCATCATGTGAGACAGATTTAGAAGAAGAAGAGTTCGTAATCAACATAAGTGAGTTCGTTTCCTTTAATTGTGAGGAGCACAGACCTATTGAAATTGAATTCCCTTATTTGAATATTGAAAATGATGAGACATAAAATCTCAATGAAATAGAAGGCAACCTTGATATTGAAAAGGAAAAGAATCATGAAAAAGAATTCAGTCAATGAGAAAGAGAACTCAAAGATAAAATAATCACATTGAAGATCCAACTTGAAGAAGTAAATCAAACAAAAGAAATCATGAGGAATCAAATGTTGAAGAAAGAAGAATCTCAGAATGCCAACTCCATAGAAGTAAACCAGACGATCATGATGTTAAATGGTTAGATAGAATAATCCAGAAGGACTAAAGAAACTCTCAAAGACCAGAAGCAGTGTTTGGAAATCAAAATAGCAACAAAAAAGGAAGAAGCATAAAAGAGAGAGAATATATTGATAGATCATCTTAAGGAAAGAACTGATGACTTAAATCGTCTTGAAGAATAATTTGGTCAATAAGAGAAAATAATTGAAAAAGAAATCATCTCCTTGAAGATCCAACTTGAAGAAGCAAAGAGGACGAAAGAATTCATGAAGAGTCGAACGATGAATAAATAATAAGAGGTTGAGAATATTGCAGAAGAAGTTATCACATTGAGAATCAAAGTCGTCAAGCTCAACATGAATATTGAGGAGAGAGAAACATCTACATCAACAATATAGAATGTTGAAGCAAATCCCTCTAGGTCACTAGAAAATAAGAATGAAGAAAGGAGTAAGATTTATGCAGAAATACTCAAAGAAAGGAATCATGGTCAACAATAATCAAAGAATAAAGAGTACAATAGAGATACATATTCAACAAGACCTACCACATTCAGGCAACAAATAAGCTTCAATCATGATGAAGAGATTCACAGAAGAGAATATCATGATCAACCAAGGCAAAAATTAATAAGGAATACACAACAAAGAAGATCATTCACTCCCGGGTATGTAAATTTATTTTATGGTCATTGTTTTTATTATACTAACTTTGGACATAAGGTTGCAGATGGAAAAGATTATGAAAGAAATGTTCAAACAAGAAAATCTTATGTGGTCACACATGACATTGAATGTTACAACTTCCATAACTATGGACACATAACTCATGATTTTAGAAGCATGATGGATACTTATTTGAGAAAGAACATTGATATTAGATATAAGAATGTTTGGAAAAGAAAATAAGAACATGTAAAGGAATATAAGATGAATGAAGAACATTCAAAAGTCATACTCTCAACATTGGAAATAGAAATCCATAAAGAAAAGGGAAGATGCCAGATACAAGAAGGTTTTGAGAAGAAATGAAAAATAAAAAGAATAGGTCCCAAAGATTACATGATTTGCAGTAGCACGAGAAAGAAAAGAAGAGTAGGTGAATAAATAACATGTTCAAGAAATTGAAAATGAGGTCTCAAGGTCGATTATCACCTCGATTTATCCGAAGACGTGCTTGCGGTCTATGCGATTATCCCTAGGGGTTGTAAGGCATCATGTAGGATTCAACCCCGTATTACATGAGTACGATACTGTTGTCGCTACCGATTCCCCTAGTTACCCTAAAAAAAAAAACATGTTCAAGATATTGTACTTTCAAGAATTGTAGTACAAGATCAATCCACAGGAAGAAAGAAAGAAGTCAGAGTTTAGAGAGATGATGAGTTTTCATACAAAGAGGAATATTATTTTGCATCATAAAGGGTATCTTTTCGAGCCACCCAACTTGGATACTACCAGGTAATATGTATGTTGAACATGGGGAATCCATGCAGTAGATGCTACAAATAAGAGAACCATCTTTCGATAAGTATGAAGTGTTTGCAGAGACAGATTCAAAAAATTCAGATAATGTAAGTACAAAGTAACAGATTGATCATTTGAGATGTTGTGTTCCCACAAAGGTATCAATTGGTAGGAAAACGTTTATGATTGCATTGCATGTATGTATTCAGGCAGGGACATATTTAGTATAGGTTGTTCCAGACATGCATATTTTGATGAGAAGATAGATCAAATCAGTGGAAATATTTTGATTCAGTTTGATAAAAAGGAACATGTGATGATCAATTATAGTATATTCATGAGAAGTCTTCAAGATGGTACAGTGACAGATGGGTCAACATTGTGGATAATTGAGTAGCATGGTTTTGAAAAATTGGTGACATATGGACAAAGATGGATTCATGAGATACTTAGCAAGTACAAGAAACACGGGTCAGATGCATATCAACATATATATAATTGAAATCAATGGAATCAATTGGAATCAATTGGTCACATAAAGGAAAGCAGTGAAAGGCACAACAAAACATGGAAAAGAGAAATTGTCATCAAAATCCATATCATCAGAAGGACATTGTTGAACAGTATGGTCAAGTGAACATGATAAGTAAATGAAGAAATCGAATTTTGAATGTTTTTTTATATATTTAAGTGAAATTCAAGAGGAATCACCAATGGAAAATAAAAAACATTGGAAGAGAGGAAAGGAAGCATATACAGATAGCCCTACATTGATATACATATTACAAAAAATTCATGGGAAGAAAAATCATCGAGAGAGAGATCCAAAAATATTAGTAGCATACAGACATGGAGACATAGCCACAGAGGGATATATTATTTTTTTCCATGATTGGTTAGAGAAGGTATAGTATCAAGAGGAGACATATCGACAGGGGGAGTTAACCTTTGGTCAAATACGAAGAGAAATAATAGAGGCATGAAGACAGGGGGAGCATCCCCAATGGGAGTTACCCTTTTCCATTGATGTAAACGAGGGAGATATATTAACATTGATGATGAGCGATGATCACAAGGGGAGAATGAGCATGAGTATTGGCATGTCTAAGTGTTTCCATTAATGGCAAAGGGGGATATTGTTGGACAATTGGTTTGGATAGTTGGTTTTCATTGATTTCAACCCTTGGAGAGTGATCTTGGAGATTGATGTCAACCCCTTGGAGAGGTCCATATATGTTGGAAAATTGAGTGACACTTGTATGATCGATATTGTTTATGATTTATTTTGGTACATTTGATGTAGTCTCCATGTATCCATACAGGTTTAGTTATGGGACCCGAAGTTCATTAAGGAATTTGGAAATGAAGGACAATGAAATTGCAGGTAATACTATCATAGATGGATAGTAATCTTCATGCCATTTTTGGTGATATGTGGAATTCCATGTGGTTCCTCACGATTAGGGATATATGGCCTTGTAAAGATGGAAGCCCCAAAGAGTGGTCAAGAAGCCCCTAGTTGGTTACATATCTTGGTGAAAGGGTAAATGGTTGTAACAAGAAATAAATAAAATAAGGAAAGACGTTACCTAGCACAAGTATAAATGCGCCTCAAAGAGTCTCTCATTGACACACACACTTACATTGAATATCTATCTTATGAATGGTATGGTCTATCTTTTGGAAAATCTATTAGTCAATCTAAGGTTGAATGTGATAACATGTTTCTGAAGTTGCAAAGGTATAAAGTAACAAAATTTTTGGAGTTGAAGAAAACTGGTAACCCTAGTTTTCTGAGGTTTTACATAGGCTGAATAAGGATAGGTCACATACATATGAGAACTTCTTGAGGATAGGTCACGTACATTCATAGGCTACAGGGGAACAGGATGTGGATATGAGGCAAAGCTTTGAAAAAAAATGGTTGGTTGAGTTGCAGCAATGTCACACACCCACTACCATAATCAAATATTTGTTGATTTCTGCAGAATCAAAGCCCCCGAAGTATCTACGGAGGCTTAGCGTAAGCTAGCTCTTTCTCTCTCTCTGCTTCCATGTGATCACGAGTCATGATCACAGGTCAAATAATCATGGCGCGTCTTTGTATTTCACGCCTCGGTGCTACAGGGATGTCGAATCATTCGAATCTGCAACCGTCGAACCCCGACAGGGTTAGTGACTGGCCAATAGGGACGAATCCCTATAGGGTTAGCAATTGGCCATTAAGAATGGCCCTGTCGCATGGTTGAGTGGAGTACAGATGGCAAGAGGGGAAACACGACATGGTGGGAAACGTGATAGGAGACGGGTCCCACTTCACATGCCACACCATTCCGGACCCCCCCCATTAAAGGTAGAATGGCAAGGGGGTCCGGAATTTGCCTGAATGTCATTGATCAAGGCGAATAAATCTTGACCGTTCCAGAGTTGCGCGTTCGATTTCAGACCCCCCCCCTTCACTGCTAAAGGCATAACAACAAGGGGGCTCTGGAATGAAGCCTCAGCCATAGATCTGGGCGGGTGGACTTTGGCCATCTAGATCTGCTCACCACTTACCCTAAGGCGCATTCGCGCCCCAACTTAAAGTTGACATCTCTTCCTCACATATGACGGTTGTTATAGACCCTAAGATCCTCTGAAAGAATAATGTCTATTCATCGGGACTTAACCACATGCTAACATATCGATATTTATAAGTTTGGATTTCAGGGTTTGAGAGAACGAGGGAACATGCCCTTTGGTATCTCGAGTGTTGAAATGCAGAAGTGCCAAACAAGCCTAAATCGGTGATTAGCCCCTTGGGTTATGCCTTGGTCAATATGACCTCTTCCCACATGACCACACTCTCTCTTTCGTCGAGATTTATCAAGGTGAGAGCTCGACCTCTTGTCAACGAAACTCCTGAATCCCCAATTCCCGATTTCCCGAAACGGGTAATCTCTCGACACGTAGCCTCCCGAAATCAGTCGGTCTACGACTGCTTCGGGGTTTCCACCATGGAACATCCTGATCTTTCGTCACCAGAACTCCCGAGTTCCCGACTCCTGATTTCCCGAAATGGGAAATATCACGACACGTTGCCTCCTTTAATCAGACGACCCGAATCTATTTCAGGGTTTCTACCATGGAATTCCCCAATCTTTCGTCACCAGAACTCCTGAGTTCCTGATTCTCGATTTCCTGAAATGGGAGATCTCATGACACGTGGCCTCCTTTAATCGGACGGTCCAGATCTATTTCGGGGCTTTCACCCTTATTCACTAGGGGTTTAACCCTCGGGTATCTCCTGACAGATCCAACGGCTGTAGAGTTTTCCAATCGAGATCTGACGGCTCAGATAGGTTCCTAACTTGTGCATTCTCCCACGACTTCCTGGATGGGAAAAAATCAACGGTCCAGATATTCTCATGGACCTTGGGGATCTACGATCCCGATCTCTTCGCTACCCATGAAGACACAGAAAGACACAGTGGTAAGGCATTTAACACTCCAGTTTCATCTTCCGATCTAACGACTGTGAGTGACCATCGATCTCCCGATGGGATCTTGTCCATCGATTCGATACTTATCAGGGATTTCTTAAGGCCTTGCGCCTTCACATCCTTTTTCCAGGTTCTTGATGGGATTTTCGAGAAGGATATCTCTATGGGGAGGTTTACTGTAATGCCCATATATATATAAACATCATTATCAGCAATTTATTTCTTAACTAAGATAATACCTATTGAGCATAATATTGATATTCATACCAGCGACTTCAGCAATTTAGATTCATCAAATATTAAAGAATTCATAGCAGAATAAAATAAATGCATAATTTAACAGGTTACCTGGTTCTGATGCTAAGTTCCATTGCCAGCTGCCTTGCTACTGCTGCTCTCCTGCTACACAGTCCAGTCCTGTTGCAAACACAGAAAAATTGCCCAAAACTATTGTCCACCCTGCCAGCTAGGAAAACGACCTAGCTCCAGGATATCTACAGATATCCTGGCCCTCCGAGCCCAAAACCTCCAGCAACCCCGGTCCACTGTGTCAATGCCAAACAAAAAATTCCTCCCTCTGTCCAATACTCAGAGTTCTCCCCAAAATCCTTCTCCACCCCTCTCGAATGATCCCCTCCAAACTCCTTTCCCCCCCCTTATTCCTCCTTCGTCGACACTCCTCCTCCATTAAATCCCTACCTAACTCCTTTATTACCCCTTATCCTCCCGCCGTTAATACCCTTATCCCTCCTTTATTACTTATCCTCATATATTTAATATTTTATCCCTTGTGGGATACGTAACCTATTTTAAATATTATTTCTTATTATCCACC